>VZTZ01028217.1:68927-137984 GCA_013400955.1 Drymodes brunneopygia | reverse complement strand
CTCGGTGGCCCTGGTGGAGGGGGGGGGGGGGGTTGGACCAGATGGTTTCCAGAGGTCCCTGCCAAACTCAGCCGTTCTGTGATTAAGTGCAATCTGCCACTAAAGAGGCTGGCATTGCCGTTTCCCTTGCTTTTCTTGCAGGAAAAAAAAAAAAGAAGACAAAAAAAGGTGCGGTTTATGATAACTTTTAATTTTCAGCCAAGTCAGTTCCTTGATCCAGTTCACCTCTTGGCAGAGAAGAGGAGAGGAGAACAAGAGCAGAACTGTTTGCAGCTGTCACATTGAAGCAATCATGAAACTAAAATTTTGAATGTGCAGAAAGGCAAAAGACTACTTGGGCATAAATTAGAAACAGGACATTGGGCCTGCATAGGGTCTTGCATAATTGTTTTTAGCTTCTCACATGCACATTTCCCACTCTAAACTTCAGACCTCAAAACTGAAGGTAATGCAGAACAAACTACTCTTATGCCACAGAAAGACACAGAAACCACTTCTGAGTCCAGGATCAGAGCTCACCAACACCATCCGTCAACAGCTTTCTTATTTGCAAAGAATCTGGTTTCTTCATCTGACATCCCTTTGTTTTCTGGAACTGTTTCTTTAAAGTTTGCATTTACCTGTACCTTTGAAGAAAGACCAGTCTCTTTCCCATAAAATCCTTTCTGCAAGGAGGCTGCATTGCCATTGTTCAGTAGGATGGACAGGCCTGGACTGCTTCATGCAGCTGCTTCCTCCAGGCCTTTGGCACCCTGGTGAACAATGTATCTGCTGAAATCATCACTACCTGTAATAAATATGAGTCTTGACTTCTCTAAGCACTCGAGGCCTCCACCCATCATAACTGATGGGTTCAAAGAAAATAGTTCTGCCAGTGCCTTTTATGTTATTGGAGGAATTTTTTTTGTTTGTTTTGTTTTTACATTTGCTACCTCTTCAGCTTCCCATCCCATTCTGTTGCCACTCATTATGGTCTCCTGTTTTCCTGTGAATGGGCATGTCACGTCTGTTTGCTTTATTTCTATCTGAATTTTGATTTTCAGAAGTTGGCTAGATCTTATTTTTCCCATCATGAGTTGTTGGGTGTCTCTGACAATGACTACATACATCCAAGATCAGTAGCGTGAACCAGAATCAGAACTGGAGCTTTGGTGTTTTAGACTTTGGTACAGCTGTATTCACACACTGAATGCCAAGTTTGATTGAAAGTCACAGCACTGCCTTTTATCTTTTAGAAGCTGTTTTTTCCACTGGCTCCAAATGAACTCTGGCTACAGGAAACAGATTGTGAAACTGGCTCCAAGGCCTAAACTTCAGATTTCAGCCCTTTGTTTTATAGATTTTAATGTAGTACTTAGGGAATAGTGATGAGGATGGCTTTATTTTTTTCCAAACCAAATCTCTGCAGTTTTCTGATACCAGGTCAGACTTCTTTATGCACTGCAAGACATTGTGGAAATCAAGGTCAAAGGCTACCAGTGGAATTAATCAGAGCCTGAAGTTAGGGGAATGTGTTTGTTTGATTTGTGTGCTCACTGACTGAAGTTAATATGCTTGTTTTTGATCCCTAAAGAATGGATATGAGAGAGGCAGAATTATGAAGGAAACAATCTGGCAACTCATCCAGAATTACAGCAGTTGAGTTTTCAAAATGATAAGCTGAAGAAAAACAAATTTGTGGCTGTTTTAAACCTCAGTATTTCCTTCCTTCATGATTTATCAACTTCCTTTTTTTTTAAACTAGATAAGAGCTTCTATAGCCATATGCAGATGACATCCAACAGCAGAATTATTTTTGAAAGTACAATATCTAGTAATTGTATTCATGTCCTTTCTAAGATATAAGATCTAAAATATATTATATTTACTTTTAAAAGTACATTCCAGTTTCTGTATGTCAGAAAAGAGCACTTTACTCCAGAATGCATTCAGTCAAATACTGGAGAACTAATAATAACACAGTAAAACTTGTGCAGTCTAGAAGGAGCTGCTTTTTAAATTACATTCCTTCAACTGTTTTCCTTTACACCTAGTTTTGTTAATGTTTACTTCATTCCAATTGCTAAATACCTAGGATGGGCTGACTCTCTTCTGAAAGTTCACCCTCCCTTTTTAGATCTGGGTTTTGGCACGTTGCCACAATAAATGGCACTCCACAGTAAAATGCATTTTTCTTCACTGCTACCCTCTGAGAAGACAAAGTTCTGTGGCTCCTGTTCTGCAAAGAGACACTAAAAAGCCAGAGGCTACTCCTCTACTGCCTTTGAACCCAGGCTCAAGCTTGGTGTCAAGCCCAAACCATTCTGTTTGGGAGATGTGGCCTTTTTTTGCTTTTTTTTGAGCATATGTTTGTACATCTAATGTGTTCTGGCCTATTATGTGTTGTGGGTGTACATTTGCACCAAACCCTGCCACCCTGCCTCCTTAGAGGTCGCAAATACAGCAGGGATGGGTAAATTAGACACCAGCTTCTTCTTAGGAGACCAGATCTTCCATGCAGAAAGTCTGTGGGAAAGTTTATGCTGGAGAATGGGTTGCTTTGAGAAGAGTTGGGCTATGATGTACCAGAACTATAGTCCACTTAAAGTCCTGCTGGACTTCGCCAACTCTCTGACTACATTCCACCTAATTGTATGAATGTAACCTGAAACACTGGGCACTAGGAAAACAGTATGGGTCAACTAAAAGTGCGGTTCTGAAAAACTCCTCTGAGCAGCCACCTGAACTCTTGTTAATCTGTTTCTGGATAGAAGTGTTCAGAATTGCCCCAGTCTGTGCTTGTTGGAGCCTGTCTCCCCTTTGTTCCCATTTGTGATCTAGGAAGTAGGTGGAGCAGCTCTAAGACAGGTCCTTTTGTGTGGAACCTCTCCAAGCCCAACAACTCAGGTTCTTCTGTTGTAGCCACAGAGGGCTTCAGTGCCTGGCAGTATTTGGTAGAGTGGTCACCTTCAGTACAGTAACTCAGGGATTAAAGAATTGCCTTTTAGCTCAAAGGCATTTACATCAACACCTCCTAACTCCCAGGAGAGTGTCCCAGGTGCTCGGAAGGATTGCAAAATGGAAAGGAAGCATTCATCACCTCAGTTGTTGAGTTTGTGCCCCATTGGAAAGGATGGCAAATGTGTGGCACTAGTGTGAACTAGAAGGAAGGAGACACAGGGAGCTGTAGGCACTTATTCCTGGTTTCTGATAACTTCTCCCAAGCCAGTGCTGTTTTTTATCCAGGAACTATTTACTACAGAAATTCATAAATTAACCCCAGGACCCTGTTTTGATGATTGAACTCACTGAGAGCGACACCTCCTTGTTTTACTCTGCCTTTCGCCTCAGCTGCCTTGTCCTTGTTTGAGATTTACAAGCTCTTTGGAGCAGGGTCATAACTTCAAACGAAAAGGTGGTGACTCCCTGTTTCCTTCCTGCTCTTCCTCCTCCCAGTCTAGCATGGTGGTCAGGGATGAGGCATGAATGCTTCCCAGGAACTCCCACTTCCTGGCCCATGCTCTGACCACTGGGTAGCAGCACAGAGAAGGTGGACATTGTTTCCTCTAGCTGCACTTTGAAAGAAAAGGAACATTGCTTATTGGGAATTTTATATCTGCTGACGGCCCAAAAGGCCATTTAAGCACCTTTGGCAGGCTGGTAACACCGACCTTGGTGTTTTCCAGCAATAACACAAAGAAAAATGCTGTAACCAGCAACCACATGAACTGAAGTCACAGACCAGAAAAGCTACAGGGACTCTTTATTCATTGTTTTAAAGAACAGATTTTGGCACTCACTGTCAAAAGAGGACTCCATATTCTGAGTCCAGAGAAGATAAAGGTGCCAGGCACCAGAGTGGGACTTCACACACGTCTGTGTTCATAGAGTTTCCTTACCCCAAACTGAAGCTCTTGTTAGCTCCTCTCTGAGCATGCTGCTTGTTTTGGATCTGTACCTGCATTTCTTTTACATGCAGGGAATGTAAGCCTGTCATTACCACACTCAGCCCTGAGGCTGAAAGGCTCATGTATCCTAAAACATCAGTCTATTATCAGTCCCAACCCTCTGGTTTATTAAGGTCACACAGAATGGCAAGAATTGAAGTCAAGAGCTTAGAGATCCACTAAATTTCCTTGCATTCAGAGATTGCATATAGCTAATATGGAAGAAATGCCTATTAAAAACTTTATAATCAGTTGAAGCTTGTTTTCTACCTGCAACATTGTACAGAATTTTCTAGCATCTTACTCAGATTTACTTTTTCTGTATCTCCAAAGTCATGCAAGTTTAAATATACAGATTATATGAAAAAAGTAATGGCTATGACTGTTTTAAGTTTCCCCAGGCAACTTGGGGCAGAAGTAGTGATAAAACCATTTCTGCATTTTTGAATACTCATTATACCGTGTGATACACAAACCATTTGGCATTAATACCTAGGATATTGTGCCTGTTCAGGATGTGCAATGTGGATGTGTTGGAATTGCTATGATTATTCTGAGTCATGTAAACAGATGATATTATTTAAAATTATTCTTCAGCAAAATAGATCTCCAAAATAAGATTGAGGAGTTGCTCTAACTCAGATCTGCACAATTTTTCTGCATATTAAAAGACAAGTATTTCTGACAAAATATGATTTTGGGAATAATTTCTTGCCTGGAGTGAAACTTATCTTTTCCTTTTTCCTCAGTAACTTTTTTTTTCCTCGTTCTGCCTGATGGACAGATGCAGAATGGAGTTTTTGTTCCTTGCCAGGTGCCTAGCTATCAGTAGCACAGAAATATATGAAAAAAATGTAGGCGTGGTAGTTGGTAAAAAGAGACAAATCCTATGAATAATGACCTTCTTTGTGTTTCTCTGCTCATCCATGTCAAGCTTTTGTGGTTATCTGTCTAAAAATCTGCTTCCTACTCCATCTTCAGGTTAGGTTAAAGGATGTTGGATGAAGAGACTGACACTTTCCCTGAGAAAGTATTGGTAAAAACAGAAGTTTACTTTAAAAATAAATACCAAGGCAACGATGGGGACACAGTCTTTGTGTTTCATCTGCCTAGAGGGCAAGTTGCAACATTCAAAACCATCTTTCAATGATACCATTAAATATTTGAGACATAAAAGGTGAAAATCATCATGCAGTAAAAATGTTTACTGTGAATGAGTCAACACCTGCAATAATCATCCCTTACCTTCTTACAGTTCTTCACTATGATTGATTGTCATTTCAACCCACCCTTGTATTTGCCATGCCCTACCCTAATATTCCTTTTCCTTTTTGCATTTTCCTTTCTAATATCTAATTATTCTGCCTGTGCACAGATAGTGTCTTTTATACTGGAGTCAGTTACCCTTGAAAACCTTCCCTTTCCAGAACATCAAACCCTTCTCTTTTTTTGTCAAGGGTATAGCCAAAGCCAGTAATTTCTTCCTGCCTTCCAGTCTATCAGGACACACTAAATTAAAGAAACTACATATGAAAGGTGGTATGATGGCAACAGCAGGAAATAACAGTGGACAGAAAAAGTAGCTTTTTACATTCTTCATGTAGAGTCCTGAAGAGAACACCTTCAATTTCCACATCAGTCAGTGTACTAAGAGCAAGCAGCATCTGTTGGAACTGGATATTAAGTATAAAGGGAAGAAACTTGATAGTTATTCTTGTTTGGGTGGGGGGGGGGACGGAATGGGTATTTTTACTTTGAAAAAATCCTAGCTTTTTACACTAGAAGAGGGAGTGGAAGAAAAAGAATACCAAATGGCAAAGGGCAAGGAACAAAGCTACAGAATCATGTAAACACAGTAAAGAGAGAGGAGATGAGGGACAAACCCCAAATGTAAAAGAATGTACATGAAAGAAGAGGAACAGAGCTATGGGTGAAGTGAGGAAGTATATTAGTGACCATTTATAGTATTCGGGTTTTGTTTGATGCTTATTACAAAATATTATGTTTAATTACTTTGGACTGATTAAAGATATATAAATGTAACTATTTTGATAGCACTGTATTACAGGCTAGATGTTTTCATGCTAAGATAGCAATTATTACTAGCTAGGAATTTGCAGTCTTGCTCCTCTAAATGTTCAGTTATCATCTGCACGAGCAGGTTAAAGCAATTTACACCAACTTGATTTCCCCTCCAAGGGTTGATTTTGGGTGTATCATGTGCTTTTGGATGAAGGCCCAATTAGATGAGGAATTTGGTCTGCTGTACTCATTGAAGAAAACAGCAAAACTCTAATAACATTTTGACCCAAGTTTGCATGCTTGATACACTGCCAGGTTAGAATCTGTTCCCCAAAAAATTGTTAAAAAATTGCAGGCTTTTTTCTCCACCAGGTTGTTTCTTTGCCATGTTCACAAAATACTCGTGTAACTCATTCCATTTTCTTTCTTCCTCTTTTTTTTTCTTTTTGGTTCTCTCTTTTCTTTCTAGCAAACAGGAACTAGAGAAATATCAGTGTGAATGCTTAGAATTGAAATGCTGACACAGTGAAAAGTCTTAGGAGTTTTGGACGTTTGTTTTTGGATTTTTTTCATTAAAATGCCCGGTTTTATCTTACTTGACAGTACATACGGTGTTATGAGAAAACAGAGAATGCCGTTTCTTTTCTTCCAAGAATGGAAAACAATGATTGTATGAAAGTTCTGCATAAGACTTGATATTCAGGAACGGACTGGCTTTGCTACAGTAGTATGAAAGAAGAGACTGGAAACTTAACCTTTATGCATCCAGTTCTGAGACTGCCAGTGTGTATCTCGCAGTTTGTACAACAAACTGCCTCCTGTGGATTCGTCTGTGTCAGTTTTTCAAAACACTCCCATGTTCCTTAATTTCTCTGATAAATTTTTGCCATTTGCTCTGAATTTATTTAAAGTGGACTTTGACAAAATTTAAAAAACACGTTGAAATGCTTTATTGATTCAGTGAGGTTTCACTTCCTATTAGTTTTGCAGCTGCCACCATTTTGTGTCTAACCCACTTAGATTAGGGGAGACGTGGGAGAATCAGCTGCTTATATATGTCCTGAGCAATGTCATGTGTTTCAAGCTGATTAAAGTGGTTGTGTCAGGATGCTAGAGACTGGGTGTTCCCAAAACAACAATGCAGTTTGCCCACAGCATTATTTATTACTTTTTTTTTTCTCTGTGGAAGGGCTGTTCTTTGTCTGCTGGGAATAAGGCTGAGTGTTGCAGCATAGCTAGTACAGCTGACCAAGCTTTTCTCCCAGTTCTCAAAAGAAAGTGAAAGGGGAAAAAAATAGCCCAGTTTGGATTGTGTCACAAAAATGGCCTCTCGCATAACCTTTCGCCAGCAAGGCTTGGCTCAAGTACACAAGGCAGCAGCCAGAATGTTGGGAGCCTCTCGGCTATAGCCTGTGTTGGGGCAGTTCTTTAGAACTTCTCTTATGTCAGATAAACACTGAATCAGTCTTTGGTTCATCTGAGACTTTGTTTTCAGTTATCAAATAAACCACTATAAATTGTGCATGCCCAGCAGGTCAGGCCAGAAGATAGGTATCTTTCTGAAAAATGCTTTGATCTGCTTTTTCTTTTTCTTCTTTGAAGGTGTTCTGACAGCACCTCTTTCTTTGGTTCTAAAAGGTTGCCCTCACAGCAATTTGAATGAACCAGTGTACCTGTGAGATAGCAAACATCAGGGAATTTAGTGGAAGTATCCCTTACATTATCACATTATTAATTTAGTGTATGTCTTTCGGGAAACTGTTAAGCCAGCATTCTTCCCTGAGTCTGCTATTGTTTACATGTGGAAAAAGCTTTTCCATATGCTGCTTTACAGTATGAGACATAATTGTCTATGTGGCAAAATGTTTTTGAACTTTTCACTTCAGGAAACTTTTTTTAAAAGTTTGTAATGAAGTGGCTTGCATTGGGGGGAAGAAACACAGAGGAGGGGAGGACAATGATGAAGAAGTCATAAGTGGTCTTTCTGTAGCACTTGGGATTTCATTTGTGTTCAGTAATTCTCCACTGTTGGTATGCTTGCTTGGGCCAGACAGCAGTAACTAAAATTGATTATTACAGCAACCCAATCCAGTACTGTGGCACTTAATGCAGGCCATATTCCGCAAAAGTAAATGGAAATGGTATAAAGGTAAACTGTAATAGTACTTAGATGACTGTGATGAAATGGGAAATTTTCTGTCCTAAGGTACCAAATTTGCTTGCTCTCTTCTGAGGCATGGAAGTCACATATACAGGGATATGTGGCCGATGGGATTGCTCCCCAGCGTACTTTGTGCAAGTTCACTCTCAGCCTGCATGTGATGGTGAGCCAAGAGGCAGAAATGGTCCCACTGAAGGGACCAGATCTTCTCATGCTCACACCCCAGGGCTGAGCACTCCAGCTGCAGCAATGCAAGGGCTAGGCAGAGTATTTGCATTAATGCAGTGCTGTCACAGAGCTAATGTGCTGTGCCTGGCATCATGCACTATGCACAGGGTTGCAAATGTGTGGCAGAGAACTCCGTGAGCCTCCTAGCTCAGACCTGGAGAAAAACATAGCTGGCTTGCCCAGGCTGATGTTTAATCACAGAATGTTCTTGAGTTGGAAGGAAGTCATGGGAAGCCCATGGGCATAACTAAGTTATTCCATGTTTGATGGAGCCAGTGGTAGAGGCAGTTACTTTGTATTTTTCTGGGTAAAATAACAGCGGGTATCTGAGCCTCTCTGCTGCATCCACCAACACAGGCTGGGCCATTTCCCGTTAAAAAACCCAAAGGGCCAGTGTTGACTTCAGATATGGACCTGCACAGAACAAGTGCTTCACCCTGTTCACCACAGTGGTGCAGGCTACTGGGGTGGAAGTAAGGCATTTCTTCTTCCCCTCCCCTCTGCATGCAACTAGGGTATTTTGTCAGCCTCTGTTTAATATGCATACTTCTCTCTTGGCTCTTGCCCAAACTCGAAGGAGTGCACTGCTTTCCTCAACCAAGGGCTTGTCTAAACAACAATATTCTGGCTGCTTTAACAAGTGTTGTTCAAGTGCTAAATCCCCCTAAGCCTTGTGGAGTTACATTAGTACAAACATTGCTGGTTGGGAAGCAATATCTGCTTTAAAGCACCTCTCTAGGTCTGTGTACCAGGTGTCCAGCGGCACCATGGAATAAGAGAGTGGTTTAAACTTGCTGTGTAAGAATTTTAAAAAAGCGAACCTGGTTATGGTGGTTTTATAGAAGCTTAAATACTTTGGGGGGAAAAAGTTGATGGTGGGACAGTTGACGTTCAAACATACGTCAAACTACTTAATTATTTCCTGATATGTTTCTTGTTGCAGTGGGCTGGAAGTGGCCAGGATGTTTAGTGATATTTGCTGGTGTAGAGTGACCTAGTCCTTTTTCTGGTGCATCTCCTTGCCTGAGGTCTTCAGTGATGTAAACATTCCTCCTGTGCAGTTTGGTTGCTAGAAACTGTATTTACCTGCTGAGATATTAGGACTCCTCTACACCAGAGCACCTACACCAGAGTAATTATGCTGACACAGCCTCAAAGCACTATAGCAACCATGCCCTCAGCTGTTTCACATAGCCTCTGTATCTGAGGAAGCTGTGGTAAAGCAAGGCGTCCATAACTGTGTCTGCAGCAGAGTTTCTGCAAACACAGGTGTCTCGGTCTCATGGTGTTTTCTTTCACACCCTTTTCTGAGCCTGTGCTCTGAGGAGCAGCTTGGGGAGCACCCCCTGCAGCTGGAGGGTGTGTGCTACCCTCTGCTGTGCTGGCAAAGTTGTGGGGTTTTGTGCTGAAGCCCACACCAGATTAGCTGGATCACCATCACCAGGCAGGTGAGCTGGCCTCTTCTCTTTCACTTCCCTTTGGTTTCACTTGCAGAACTAGAGGGGTTTTATTTCCCTTTCTGCCAAGTAGGTGTCCCCCATGCCCCCCCACCTTTGTATTACTCAGCTTGTCCACAAGCTCTCAAATTTTCTGCTGCTTTATTCCCTCCTTTATTCATTATTTGCTTCGGATCACTGCCCTCTTTACAACTGTCCACAAACCCATCTCCTTGGAAACAGCAAAACTTGTTTATGTGAAAGTAATAGGGAAAGTAATTGATGGGTGGCTGTGCAGGCATGCGGGGGAGCCATGTTCAACTGGAGGATGTTGGAAAAGTGAGTCTCCACTTACATTGACTGCCAGAAGGTTGGATGCTGTGAGCAAAAACCACCTTCTTCCTCTGCTGTTTCCAAAGTCGTCTTCCTTTATTCACAGCAGCGGTAGGAAACTTCTTGCCTCTGCATATGCTCATTTTTATGGACTTTTTTTTTGCTAGTCTTTTTCATCACCAGTGTGAAGGGGTTGAATAGCAGCAGGAAAGTTGTTACATCTTGCTTATATCTTGTTTAGTGGAGCTCCATGCTGATGCACTGTGCCATGGCAGGACCAGCTCCTCTCCTGTCTTGGCCCTGACCACAGGACTTTCTCATCCATATTTTGAGGTTTCTGCTGCCCCCTGCTTTGTGCCTTTCACTGCCATTGCTCCTTGTACTTTTGGACATGGTCAACAGACCTGGCCAGCTATTACAGGTCAGATGTCCCTGGATGGTCTTTCCCAGCCCTTCAGGACAGCGGTAGGGAGGCCCATAAACAGCTTTTGTGGCCACACATGTGGTGGGGTCACCAGGTGGGACCTCCTCCAAGTGATGGTGGAGTGCCTGGGTGGCTGCTGCTACCAACCCAACTCTGAGAGCTTGTGGCCTGGCCTTGGGTAGGATGGCAGCAGGGTCCCATGGAGAAGTCTTTGGGAAAGATCTGTGGCACAAGGGTAGCCTGGATGGACCCCCTCGTTGGGACCAGGGGGGCTGCTGTGAATGGTGACCTCGGGGGTGTTAGAGCACAAATGTGGTGATACTTGGGAGGCCCCAAGTCAAGCAAGCCCTGGTGAAGAAATGCACATGTTGATGTCTCTGTGATGACAGTTTGGAGGAAGAAAGAAGATTTCTCATTGCCTTCAGTTTAGTGCATACCTTGAAGAGGCAATGTGGCTGGAAGATTATTTTTGGGATTTTTTATATGGCCTTTGGAACAGGCTGTGAGAGCAGTGCTCCTAGAAACTCTTTTTGTTATTGGAAACTTTTTTTTCCCTGTTTACCACCCAGTATGAATGGCTTCTCCTGGGGTGTGCTTTATCAGCAGGCTCTAGTCTTTGTCTGTTTCTTCCTCCTGTTACCAGATACCTCCTTTGGGTGATTTTCTTGGGGACTGACATCTGTAAATTGCCTTACCCAAGCAGGAAGACTGTTCCAGTTGCATGCCTTGTATTAAACATAAATTATATCATAATTGTTATATCACTGAACCTTCAAATAAGCTGTTTTTCTATTAACTGAAGCTGTATAGAGTCTTCACTTCTGACACTATATCAAATGAAATGCTTGATACTGCTTTGATAGGTAGCTGCAGGATGATTTCAAACTTTCTCTAACTTCCTAGAGGTTGTATTAGCCTAAAGCACTTTCTGCACATTTCACTGTCCATGTCTTGGGTATCAAGAAAAATTGCTATTTGACAGGGTGTGAACTGTCTTCAAATATGCTTCTCATAAAACAAAGAATGTCAAAGGGTGGAACAGAAGGGGAGTGAAGAAACAGGACTTAATACATGTGCCTAAGAATGGAGATAATGCTGAGGATATTGCATATTAAATATCCTTCTGTTATCTCAACACTTAATGTGGAGAACTATGTCTTCATTATGTAATAATGGTATATTATTTACCATATGTAATTTGGTTTTACATCCAAAGAGATGGGGAGAAGAGAACTAAGGAGGCTGCAAATGGAAACAGGCTGTAAAACTGGGAAGGCTTGCTCTGCAGGGAGCACTTAAGAGTCAAGATATTGAAGTCTGTAAAGCAGTTAGTAGAAAATGCTGTTAATACTTGGGTTTTAAAAGGACAAAAATCAGCATAAGTTATTAGAAAGCACCTAGAAAAACACTGGAAAATTTTGGTCGGTCAAAGGAAGCTATGTTTAGTGTTATGAAAGATATTGTTTTGGAATTGCATTAAAGACAAGATTCTTCTGGTGGGGTGTGGGTATTATTATTGTTATTGTTGATGTTGTTGTTGTTGTTATTATCATTATTATTATTACTACTATTATTATTATTTTGGTGCACATAATCTGGTTTGATATAAACAGACCCAGGGACAGCCCAGTGACATACTTTTGAAAAAGAGTCTGTTAAAAAAATAATAGCATTATAGCTCTCTTTCTACAGGCTATGGATTTCGAATCAAAGAACAGTTTCATAGGAAGCTTTCTTCAGCCACCAGATCAGATGCTTCCTGCAGCCTTTGTTTATATAGAATCAAAGAAGTTGGCAGCTGCTGCTGGTGACAGGCCTTCTCTCCCAAATAACCAAGGTATAGCCAAAATACGTCCTTAAAATGATATTTTTAATTGTTCCATGTGAAATCTCTTGAGCAAACTCCCCATCCTATTTGTCTGAGTTCAATGACTTGCTGCAGTTATCAGTCTGACATTGAGACAGGATGTATATGTGTCCTGAGGGAGTAGTCTCCCTGAAGTCATACGTCTAGAATGGAAACCTCTGCTAGTCTTCTAACATCCTTGTAAACTTTGGCTCTGAAATTTGTTTAACTTAAAATCATCAGACTTCCTCTGAAAGCCAAGGAGAATGCTTCAAACTTAGTAGAAGCAGTTCATGACTTCAAATACAGTAAAAAAAAAGATCATTAGTATAGTATACTGACTTGAAATTGGCTTTCCATAGTGCTATTTGGCTCCCTCCAGCTTAAAATCACTTCTAAGGATGGTGTGTTTTTTGGGGTTTTTTTTGCATGGTGTGTTTCCTTGGGAGAACTTTTGAACAATTCAGACTCCCAGGAAAGTTAGCAGTGTGAAAGGTGTGTTCTATGAAATAATGGTTGTCGTGTGGGTAATGACATGGTAATGGGTGACTGCTCTCTGAAACTCACAAGGCAAATGCTCAGTGGCTTAATGTGTCTGGAGAGCCTGGGGAATCTCAAGGATACCCGTACTTGGACTTTGTATAATGGACAACTTTGCAACATTGCACAGACATAGCCTATGAGCGTGCATGTGATCTTTGTTCTTCACCTGAAAAATCTGTGGGCTCTGTAGTAATCTTATGTCATACAGAGTTTGGGCTTTTTGGATTGCAGTGATCAGTTTAGTGCTATGTAGTTAAGCGGTTAAGGAAATGTTTGGCATACCAAGAGAAAGATGGCAAAGGTGGTCCCACTTCATCTTTCTGCTTTCTGGCATTTGCTTTTTGTTTTGTTTTGAGTTTTTGTTTGCTGTTTGTTTCTTGCTGCTTTGTGGTTTGGTTTGGTTTAGGGTTTTTTTTTGGTTTTTTGGTTTTTTAATGGGTCTGCGATAACATTGTGGAAGTTGTTAAGGAGATACTCTTTTAATGAGCAAGTTTGGAATAGAGAAGGTATCAATTATAAAATGTCAGAAAATAAGCTTGACTTGTTAAAGTCAAAAGCTTCTGTAGGTGTGTATGCTTTATGGAGAGGTAGCAGATTTTTTCTTGTAGCTGAAATTGTAGCTTTTATTTTTGATGTAATTTGACACATACTGATTTGAGGCTGAAAGTAAAATCTTCCAGACTTGTTTTCTATGGTTTAAAGAATCATCAAATACAAGATACTAGATGTTGAAACATTACCTTTTGAAACAATAAAGTATCTAACAATGTATCCTTTGCTAAATTGTCCTGTGTATCTAATTTCTCCCTGTTTTGAGCACGTTTTCTCTTTTTAATCTGTCTGGACCAGTTGTGTTACACCAGAACTTGTGACCTCGTTTGGATAACTGTGTTCTCTGCTTCTATTTAAAGAGAAGCCCCAGGGTTTATTCTATTCTATTTGCCATGATTTCTTTGTGCTTGCTGCCATTTGGAGTGAAAATTGTTTTGCTCACAAGGCCAGAGCTTCATACCTCAGTTATGCAGGAAACACATCCATTTTCTCTCATATATGTTCTGCATATGTTAGTGTATGGCTGGGGAATATAATTTTGGGAGTGATCCTAGGAAGAAAATTCAGATAGTATATTGTAATGTGAAGTGTTTCTGATAATGATAGTCATCATCAAAATAGGAACTGTTACTTAAGATGTAGCTGTTGTGTTGTCTGCTAGCTGTGGTGGCAGCCCTGAAAGCTCTGCAAGAAAAAATCCACCGTCTAGAGCTGGAGAAATCACAGGCTGAAGATAAACTGTGCAGCCTCTCTAGAGCAGCTGCTCAGTACAAGAAGGTCTTAGAGCATGAATCCTGCAAGAAGGACGCAGCACATCAAGAGCTGATGCAACAGAGGAAAGGTATTTCTTTTGAGTGGTAAGGTGTAGCTACAGCAACACTAAGACTGTATAATCCCGGGAGTGTTTTGTTTTGAAAAACTGCTAATTAGTGCAGCCCCCTTTCATTTTCTGCTTCAGAACTGAGGAGGGACAGGAACTTGATAATTGTGGATCAAGTTGAGATATTTTTTACATCAATCAGTCAAGCATTGCATAAGCCATAAAGCAGTTTTAAAGACTAAGCATGTTTCAGGTGGTATGCTTAACTCCTACAATAAGCAAGCAACTGCTTACATAACCCTGCTAACTTAAGAAAAGATAGGAGAAGAGAAGAAACCAGATTCTGGTTAGGTATCTGCTGATACGAATCAAAGTAACTGCAATGCTCATGCCTTTGGAATTCAAATTAGGGACTAGCTTTGCAAAAACATTTTGATTCTCATGTCTTATATATAAAATACATTTTAACCACATGACTTGTTCAGACTAACAAAACTATTCTTGCCTGCTTGAAGACAGAGAATTCCTCAATGAAATGCCAGTCTGGCTAAATGTGTAGCTGCCTTTGCTGTACTGAATGTCTTGTTTCTCTCTGTAGATGCAAGTGTGCAGTTAAATGCAGCACAATCCCGCTACTCCCTGCTGGAGAAACAGCTGGATTACATGAGAAAAATGGTTTCCAGTGCTGAGCTGGAAAAGAAAATGATTTTAGAACAACAGGTGAAGCCCTTTAGCATAATAATAAAGTAGTGACATAGTTCAAAAGTATAGAAATTTGCAGGATCTGAAGCTTTTATGGCCATGGTTTTAACTCAGCTCTGCTCAGGCTGCTAGCAAGCAGAAGCAATTTAGTGTCTAACTGATGACAACCATTCAATGAATTGTATGAAAAGCTCCCTGGGTGGAACTCGTAATGAGCAAAACCATGCTAATACTTGCACACTTGGTAGACAAAAAAGTTGCTGGAAGCTTAAGTCGTCTTTGTCTGCCTGGTATTTTTCATCACTTTGCAATTTAAAAAATATGGAATTTAAACTAATTAAACACCTTTACTGTGGTGTGGGGTGATTTGGTGGTTTTTTTTTGCTGTCTGAAACAATTTCAGTCAGTTGCCAACTCCATTCTTGCTTATTTTTTCCAGGCTCAGCTTCAGAAAGAGGAAGATCAGAACGAGTTGGAACTGTGTGCAAAACTTGAAAAGCTTGAAATGTTAGAAAAAGAGTGTCTTAAACTTACTGCTACTCAGAGAATTGCTGAAGTAAGCATGCATGGAATGACAGTCTGAAAGTCATTTGGTATAATTTTATGGCATACTATTAATAGTACTAAGTTTTGCAAAAGTTACCTCTGTTAAAGCATACCTGACCGAATGCCACCTTGGCTTCGTGTGCCTGAGTCTTTTTTCAGTCTGGGCTTTAAAAATTCCTACAGTCCAGTTTTATCCCCACATTACAATTGTGAGCTCCTTCAGACTTCTGATTCGGCATGACAAATTGGAGTGTGACACTAACCATTCTTGCCTTCAAATTCAGGACAAGATCAAACACTTAGAAGAAAAGCTTTGTGAAGAAGAGCATCAGCATAAGCTAATACAAGATAAAACTGCTCAGGTAGACTGAAAATATTTTATTTTATCTTATTTTTCAGTACTGAAGAAAGCTCTCTGCTCAAAATACCCTTCTTTTTTTATTACATTTTGACTTCACGTGTTTATTACCCAGGCAGAAGTCCTGGAATGCTACCTAGACTGGTTATAAAGTACATATTAGAAAGCTTGCCAGGTGTGTTGCATATATCAATGAAGAAAGATTCTTCTTGGGTTTGTATTAGTGATACAGTCCTTTAGCCTCAACACTGCTCTAAGTGATCCAGGTAGAAAATTAATTTCCAGAAAATCTATAACTGAATCAGGTAAACTTAATTTACAGTAACTCGGAAGTGGTCACATATGAAACGTTATATCCCAAGTGAGGTTGGTTATTATGTTTGTTTTCCTCCCTTTGTTAAGATCTATAGAAATCTAATACATAGGGCTGTACTTGGAGAAACCTTAATCAGTGATACATTGTTCATCAAATGAGATCTTGTATAATTCATTATTCTGTGAAGCCATAATCAGTTTGTTGGGCCAGCATCCATCTGAGAGAGGAGTATTTGCCAAAGAGAGCAAAATCAAAGAAACTTTTTGTTAAAGGGGCAAGGTAGTCGCATTCCAAACCTCACTTTGTGCATAAGTAGCAGCCAGTTTGAAAAAGAGACCATTTGTGGGGGAATTCCCATGGGGTGGGATGAGAGATGCAGCGCTGAAGAGTAATTTTGGAAGGACACAAGCAAAGCTGATGCCATAATTTAATTCATCACTGCTGTCAGCTCTTATACTTCATCCAAGGATGATGGGTTTTCATCAATCCAGGAAGCTTTAAATAACATGCAGATTTGTAGCCCAGATGTCTGACCACCTCCAGAACCCAGCAGAATGACACAGTTGAAAACTTGCAGGTTTTTTGGTTTCTTGCGTAGACTGCTTGCTGTTGCAGAGCAAAAGGTCTAGTACAGAGATTTTATCTTCTGAGAAACATGGTAAGAATGATTCTCGCAGAGCAGATAGTCTAAACATTTGCTCAAGAAAGGACTTAGATGCAGTAAATGGAGTCCTAAAGTAGTGTTAGTACCATCTTGGTACACTGCAGGATGGATTTAAGTCTGCTGAATTTGGGCTGGGAAGCACAGGGTGTGGTGTGGTTCACTTCCTCTTGGTGACAGAAAAGCCAGAATATTCTCACTTTAGTGGTGGACTTCCAGCATTGTTTAGCCGGAACTGTAACACGTGCCAAAACAAAGTCCTTGTCCTATGTTTAATTGGGAATGATTATCATCCTGTTTATCGTGGGCCTTGATAGCAACTTTGAACCACCGAGCAATATGAGGATTGTCCAGCACGTTTGACCTCAATGTTACACAGACAGGCTTAGTCATCCCTGTCCCCAGATCATAAGAGCCAAATGTTCATATAATTTGGATTTTATGATCAGATCCTCAGCATGTGGCAGGATTGGCTTATCTCAGTTCCTGGTTGTCACAGTGGAAAAATACAGCTGCTGCTGCAGCTGAATATGAAAATGAGGAATACTGAGACAGAGCTGCAAGATCTGCCTGATACCCTGCCTTCCTAGTAATCTGTTCAGTTTTTAAGAGTAGCTTATGCCTTCCAAGCAGGACAATTAATAGTGCCCTTAATTGGTTCTTATCATGCATGAAAGAGAGAATTAATTCAACCTTGCTATTTCATACTTCTAATATTACATTAAATGGCTGTTTCCCTTTTTGCTTATTGCCACAGCATCAAACAGGATTTGATATGAACAGAATTTTCATGTCTTCAGTAACATCTCAATGTGAACCTGAAAAGGAAAATGGGAAGAACAAAAAAACTAGGAAGGTAACATGATAATTTTTATTAGCATACTGTTGCTGATAGCATCTGACTTGCACAGAGACTGGAATTTGTGAAAAAAGGTGATGTAAGAGGCACTTGATTGATCTACTGCACTTTACTCCACTTTGAAGTGACAAAAGGTGCTAAATAACTCTTTTTTTTCCTTCCCTTCATTAATTAAAATAGTACTGGGGCTGATAGGACATCATTGGAAAACCTTCCCTTTCCAGCTTGACAATTACCTCTGTTAAAGCCTTACTGCCATCCCCTATGTTCTGTCTCAACTGCCTTTCAGTTTATCTCGCAAAATTAGTTTCCAAAGGAGTTTTAGTTCAGCATCTTAAGATGGTTTGTTTTGGGGGGATTACTGAAATCAAGAGAATTTATTTTGCAACACATGTTACAGATCAGTCAAAATTTTGCAACTCTGGTTTTGAAAACTTAAGTAAACAAGGTTCAATTCCTTTAATGTTAGCCTATAATTGTAAAACAATCTCCTACATACATATGGAATAAAATTTACTTGTGTCAGCTACTGGAAAGTCTTACTTGTTACACATACAGGAGGGGAAATATTTATTTTTTTTTAAACCAGAAGAAAACTGAGATGATGTATTTCACTGTGTATTTACTTGAATTTTACTTACTAAAAAAAAAGTTTAAGATTGTACTCTTGAGTCAGCAGATTGGAATTTCTTGTCTTATATTTTCTTATGGCAGAGAAATCCTACAGTGAAGAAAATGCATCTTTCACAATTACATGTAAAGGCTGGTGAGCTACCGTTTGTGGCTGGGAAGGTAGGTGAAAACCACTGTTCTCACTTCAGGGACATCTACAGTTTGAGTAAAGCTCTGTAGTTGTTAATTACTTCTGTAAGCCACTGATAATTCTTCTCTAAGTCTGTCAGCTCCAGCCATTCTGTCAGTGCAAATGTACAAAGCGTGTTGCACATCATGAAGCATCGCAATCCGTGTATCTCATCGCGAAGACAAGGAGGAGCTACATCTGGGATTTCAGGACACAGTGCACTTTCAAATTCTGTATCCTCTTGTTCCACATCACCCACTGCCACCAGGAGCTTTTCAGACCTTCTCTTGGCCTTACAAGATGAGCTGGGCCAAATGACCTCGTGAGTACCCGTCCCTGGTGTTTTGAGTGAACATGACTTCACCTCTGAAGTGAAGCGACTGGGGTGCTGTAGTGGAGCCCAGCCTGTTTTAGCTGTAGGACTACTTTGTTGATAGAATGACCTCAGCAGGCTTGACTGGTAGAATTTTTCTCATTCAAAAAATTCTTTCTATCCTGGTATTTCACTGGTCTTGTTTTTCTGCTTCCACATCCTGTATTTAAACAAGCTGCTACTGAAGTAGCAGCTGCAGCAAATGAAAAGCTTTGCAGACTTGTTCTTTTTAGAAATTTTAAACATATTCTGAGATATGCTGAGTAAACCAAAATTGTTCTCCTGGAGAAGGCAGCAAAGGTGGTGCGGATATTGAGTAGGCCTGCAGGATGCAGTCAGTCTGGGTGGTGGAATGGCTTTGTGCAGCTGTGGCATGAACAGTCCTGTCACATCTGTGCTGTTCCTTTGTTCTCACTCAGTGTTCTCTCCTTACTGGTGTACCTGCTGGGTCTTTGTGCTGAGTCAGTCCACTGCTCATACCCTTTGCTTGTTGGTAGCAGGAGAACCTGCTGGTCTTGTAAGGGGGTTGTGAAAGAGGGACAGTCTCCTGCCAGAAAATGGTCAGGGTGTGGAAGAAGCTGACACTTTAGATGGGAGTGTATGGATCTTTCTAGCCATGCAAGTAAATGTGGATTACAACCTGTTATGTTCTTAGGCATCTTCCTATTAATGCAGGCTTGTGGGACTGTGGGCCACAGCTCTGTAGCTGGTCATAGCAGACATGTCAACACAATGAGCTGTGGTTTGAACAGAGGAGGATGTGCTGATTAAACCAGTTAGGATGTTGACACTGATTTGAAATCCTTGATGTGGCAAAATTTTAACCGGCAAGCAATCTCATGTTCAAAATGCAATGTCTGACTTAGTCATGGCAGTTCAAGGGCAGGTTTGTTTTTTTTAGTAGCAACAACCAGTTGCTTCAATTAAATTGTCAAGGCGAAGCAGTTACTCAAAAGTCAGAAAAGAAGCTCTGACCTTTGTAAAGGGATTACTTCTTTAAGAGGGGGCTGGCTTCAACTTGGTCAGGTATCTGAGTATTAAGATCTACACAATTTCTTTTACTTAATCTGATTAGTTTAATTAAGCAGCCCACTGCTGTAAATCTTTTTGAGTAGAGTATTTTAATTTGAATAATATGTCAGAAAAATTGTAACTTGAATGTACTAGTTTAAAAAATACTTCTGTGTATTACACTAAGCCTTCAAAGTCTACGCTAAATTGGGCAGGAAGTGAAAATGTTGTACTGCATAGCTGCTGTTCAATTTCAAAAATCTCATTTTGCACACTTACACATGTAGTTGCTATGCCTGTGGAGGAGGGAGAATTAGAATGGACATCAGCTTAAACTTTGGAACGAGAAAATCAGACTCATGGGAAGATCTTTTCTCATGTTAATATATTCCAGATTAATGTGTATTGTATGAGAGCAGAAATAATGCTAAATTTCTGTACTCTGCACAAAATGGCTAGCAACTCCTGCAAGAAGAAATTCTAGAGACTGTGTACTGAATACTTTGATTGCCATTCTTGTCTTTAATAGTGAGCATCAAGAACTTCTGAAGCAGATGCAGGACACTCAAGACTCCCAAGCTCGTGAAGACCTGGAACAAGAGCTGGATTGCCTTGTAAAACAAATGGAGATGAAAGCAAAACAAATATCCAAGCTGAAAAAGCATCAGGCTACTGTAAGAATGAAATGAAAACTCTCTAGCTAGTAATGTTCTTGTTGAAAGGCTGCCACAACTCTGCCTCCTGTTGTCATCAGCTAGAATGTCACTGGAATGTTTTAAGCCAAGATGTTCCAGTATGGGTGATTATAATTAGACTACTGTCTCACATTTTTGTACCTCAAATTTCTTCATTTGATCAAGAAAAAGTGCTTACAACTGGCAGTTAGGAATGTATGCTGGTGGGAAAGCTTCCTGCCCTGTGGCAGTTCTGTAATACAGAGCTGGGTTGCTCTGTCTGTCGCTTCTGCTCACCGTGTTAAGACAAACTGTTGAAATTTCATTCCTTTATATCCTGTTCCTGAGGGGGATGAGAAAACAGAGACTGTACAGTCTGGATTAAATGTCTTTTATATTACTGAAGCATTGAAACTTTTTTATTAGCTTGTCTGTTGACCAGAGCTTCTCCAAAATCATAGCTGGGCAAACCTTTCAGTTTTGTTTTACCCTTAAACTGTCCTCATTCTGTCAGTATTTAGTTTAGAGCCATAGATACCAATTTTTCATACATGCCCATATAAAATCTCTCTTCTGTAGCTGAACAGCTTAACTCTTTAGTAGCAATTTGGTTTGGAGCATATGATTAAACATTCAATCCATGGTTCTGTCTGATTGTTTTCTGTTTTTTTATCTTATTTTTCAACATAAATACTCACCTGAGAACTTCGCTTATACAGGAAACAAAAAACTCAGTGTGAGACCTTATGAAGAGGGGAGGTGATAGTTAATTTAAGCTTGACCAGTTTTATTCATATTCATTTTTGATGGGTTTTACTCACTTAAACTTTTTATTGTCCACGTAATTGCAAGCACAGAAGTGCTTTATGTCATAGCAAATGTGTCAGACTTGCATGTTAGCAATACGGACAGAGGGCATTGGCTGCTGAGTCCTCGCTGCCTCTCTTGGCAATGTCAACTGGTTTTATCTATAAAACTCTCATATTCTTGAAGAGCCAACAATTATGGTGTTACTCCTTGCCTCAAAATCTTACTGGCTCCATCCTGAGGAACCTAAGATAGTGGACAACAACTGCACCTTTGTTTCTTTTTTCTTGCATATCTTTATGACCATGGTTTGCCTTTGTTTTGGGATGATGAAGAGTAGCACATACAATGTGGTGCAACCTTGTTGTCATCTTTGCCTCTTATCAGTGTGCAGATCTTCTGGCAAGTCCTCTGTGCCCTGTAGCCTGGTCAGAGCACACCTCTCAGAGTAATGCTGTAAATAGTAGTGTTTGTATGATTACTGTCCATCATGCCCTGGTTATCAATACAGGCCATTCCTACAACTCCTTGGCCTATATTGGGTTTTTTTCTGGTGCCTTTGCACGCAGACATTTCTATTTGTATTTTGTTCAGACCAATCTTAATATTTCTGATGCATATTTCTGTTTTTAGAACATGCCATACTAAAAGTGCCATGCTAATCTCTGTATTTCACAGTTAATAATATGTTCTAGAATGCAATTAAAGTTAATTATTTTTAGAAATGGACTTAAAGCCTAAATTGGCATTTGGAATGCTTCCAGCCTAATTTTATCTTTGGGCAGTGACCTTTTCATGCCAAGTGCAAGTCAAGACTCATTTTTTGACATTTTAAAAAACATTCTTTAGCAATTAACCCTATTTATTCTGTTTTCCACTTTGGTTAAGGAGGCTTCAAAATAATCTGCTTAGATCCAGTAACTGATAATTAACAGTATACATTTTAGAGGTTTATAGGTTGTTCGGTCTTTTTATTAGGGTAGTACAGTCTGAACTGGAAAGAGACTGTTGTAAATATAGATTATTAAGAGATGATATTATGCCTCTCTCAAGCAAGCATTTTTATGTTGGGAAGTGATGGGATTCAACAACCAATTGAGTGTGGGTGAGGTCAATTTTCTGGTTTCTGTATGGGCAAGGTCAGTTTTCTGTTACAGTGAGACAGCTGCACAAGGTTACGAAGTTTAAACTTTTCTTTTTTTTTAAATGTGTCTTAGTCATCTGTAGCTTGGAGTTTAAGTCCAGTCAGCTCTACAGCTGTGGGTCTTTGGTATATGTAACATGCTAATCAGTGATTTTTCATTTCCTAGCAGGAGAAATTAAAGAGAAAAACTCAGAAATTGAAGCAAGGGGCAACTCATGTCAAACTAAAGTGTGGTGAACAAAAGGAAGCAAAGAAAGTTGCAGTCACTGTAAAGGAAAGTATGTCTAAACCTTGTCCTGGGCAGAAAAGCAGAAGCTCTCTTCAGCTGCTAAAAGCTGTGAGGAAACTTCAGTCATCTCTGAAAAAAGATGATGTCATCTGAGAAGAATAGTTCTGAAGTTTCCTGTGTTAGAAGTTTTTGAAGTTGTCTCACATCTAGTAAATTTTTAGTTTTACAACATACCTTTTCCGAAATAAACTGGATGCTGTAGACATGTACATTCTAAACTGCCTACTCTCTAGTAGGTCAATTTGTTCACCTTAGAACTAACTTTCATGTAGTGTAGCTATAACTCAACTTCCTTGTAATAAAGTGTTTTAATGGGCTAATGAAATGTTATTATTTGTTAACTTGTCAAATAAAATTTTATACTTCTTTTACACTTAAAATAGCATGTGATCTTTGGTGTCCTGTTTCCCTGGCTGCCAAGGAGATATTTAGAGCTTGCTTTTCCAGAATGACTTGGGCTAGTGCTTCTGTACAAATAAAAACAAAGGCCTTCCTTTCTCTAATAACTGAATATTCAGATCACTGTGAATGAGGCAGAGGAGGTATTGTCTCTTTGTTTATATATATTTTCATTAATATTATTAGTTCATAAGCTCTATTGATAGTCTTAGTATTAGAGACAGCTGGGATCTGGAAGCACAACCCATTACTTGATTTAGCCACAATGATATGGGAGTGTTCTTGATACATGCATGAGAGAGGCCACTGCCAAACACTTGAGTGCTTATCTCCTCTTTAACAGAACCTGCTTCTAGCACAGTGTACAGTGCCTGAGCTGTCATAGAGGAGACCTTCAGCTGTGTACCTGTTACCAAGCTTCTTATTTATGGATTATTTCTGGCTTAGAAAAGCACATAGTATGCTTAAAGCTGCTTAGACAAATTTCGAAGCATGGTATTTTTCCATGGTGCAGGTAGCTTTTCTGAGATAGGTTTATGCATTTCTAGATGCTGAAATCACTGATACTGGTAGGGATAGGGTACATAAATCTCTCTGGCTCCCTCTGTGCCTTGACCTGGTATTTTTGTTGACTGCAGCATCCTGGGGAGAGGGGGTTATTTTGAAGCTGGAGAAGCAGGGCCCTAGCTCCCCACTTGGGCAGGAGCTGTAGTGGAGAGCTGCAACTTTGGGTCCGTCAATCAGGTACTGGATGGGGCAGTGTTTAAACAATGGCAGCATTGAATAGTCAGTCTTCAAAATCTATGTGCTGGCAGGGGCTGTCCAGTCCCAGAAAAATACTTGTGTTTGCCCTTCTGTGGGGTGAGTGGCTGGAGGGAAAGGGAAACAGTTGAACCTGTTCCTGCCAGCAGCTGGGCGTTTCTCATCTCTGCCCGCTTTAGAGAGGGGCCAGGAGTTGAAAAAGCTATCTTGCTCAGAACCAGGAGCTGGGATTTGAGAGGGGAAAATAGGAATGGATGATACATGAGCTTATATTGGCTGACTGGTTACATCGCTTGTATTTAAACTCAAAAGATTTAAATACATTTTAACAGTTCTTTTCTGCTTTTTCTTTCTGAAGCTTTTATTTCTGTAGTGTGTGTGTCTTCACACACCAAGGCAAAGCAGATGCATTTCAGCATCGGCTGAGAGATTCAAACCAGATACAAAGAAACTGCATCCCAAACGAGTTTTCTTACTTGAAGAAAGGCATAAAATTTGCTTTCAGATTGTAACTTTAGAGCTAGGGGTAGGGTAGGAGGTCAGTTTATGTATTTATCTATTAGCATATTCACAGTTTGAGGCAATTGTCAATCATGTGATATAAGTCTTCAAAGAAATACCCATCAGAGAATAGTTCTCTAGAAGCTGCATTGGGAAGTTACACTTGTGCACAACTGTGGTGAAGCTCAGCTCCATGAGAATTAGGCAGATCACAGTGAATTTTGCTGGGATCAAATGCTTCATGGCTTTATTTTCCAAAAATGTTCTGGCCTGAAACTCCATAAACGCACATTTGGAGAAAGCACAGTGTTCAGAGCAGGCTTCTTCACAAGAACAATATGTTTTTGGCTTTGTAAGTGCTTACTCCATTCTTTTGCAAATCCTTGTTTTGATTTATATCCTGCATGTTTTTGTTTGTCTTCTCAGATGAAACTGTATATATGTCTTTTTTATTAATGATTTGGATCTAGCTCTGCAGGGCAGCAGACAAAAACACACGGTGATCCCAAAAGAAAGACTTATCAGTTTATTTACTTGAAATCTGGGTTCTTTTACGCTGAGTTATGCAAAATTGCAACAACAGGTTTTATTGGTATTTGAATCAAGGGTCATATTTCATGGTTAGATATCAAGGAAAGTGGGCAAAAGATGTAGGTCAAACAGTATGATTAAAAATACAGATCAACAAATTGCATCAACAATAGTTCACTTTCCTGCTGCTAATGGAAAATGCTAGCAAAATTTAATGGCTTGTTACTTGAGCCTGCTGGAAAGACTTTGTCCTAGTATAAAAGGCGTTCAGTTGGAGCATGTGTGTTACAATCTTCTAACCAACAAAGCTGGAGGTTGGACACAGCTATAAATCCAGTGTGTTCTGGGAATAGAAGCTGGCAAAAACACCCAGTTAAATAATCAGGGCAGGATCTTGCTGGGATTTGGATACTGGCTAACGTAACTAAGTGCAGATGTTTATGTGGACTGAAATACATTCCCAGAATAAAGATATTATACAAACACATGATGATTTTATAGCAGGAGAAAAAGCCAAGGAAGTGAGAATAATAAAACAAGCACTCTTATTTTAGATGAAGCACGTTCTGTTTTCCTCTGCTTGCCTGAATTGAAGTTGTCAAGGCTGCCTCTACTGTGACCCTTCCTGGGGCCTATTGAAGCTTCTGCAGGTTGCTTGGGTTGTGGCTGTGGTGCTTACCTGGAAGCCCCCTTGGGCTCCCATGTGAGTGCCACAGTCTGTCTTAGATGAGAGGAGAGTAACAAGCATTTCTGAAAGTGTTACTCTGAGGGAACAGCTGAAAGAGGTCAGATGAATCTTATTCCAAATGCCTGGTCATTAGTTTTCCAGCCATATCTGTGTTATTTTTATCTGAACTCCACGGGCTACATGGTGGCATCATTTCTTTTCTCTTGGTTCCTTCGTATTTATACAGCTGAAGAACTGCCTGCTCTTTATTTTCCTTAGCAATTTTTAATTTAGTTAGTGTTTCTTGCTTTAGTTTGGGCTTCCCAGCCCTGACTTTTGGGTTAGCTGCACCAGTGGGGTTTTTTTTTTTTGGTAGCAATTGTGTCAACTGTTCCATTTTGAGACCTGAATACACACATGGGAGCCAGGAATACCAGCTTGTTCATTGTGTGTTTACCACAGAATTATGGTTGAAACGGAACGGAATGTCAAAACATAATCTAAATTCATTTCATGTTGTATATTGTAAGCAAAACTTTAGATCTTCCTGGCAAGTCAAGTGTGTCCTTCCCAGAGTGAAGAGAAAGCAGCCTCAAACATAATACTGCAATGTATAAGCAGAGTGGTCACATAAGAGACTTTCCTCAGCAATGATGAGGTGAAAGCTAAGATGATGTGTCCAAGTGTGGCATTACACTTCAAGGAAGCTGTAGACTACCTCGAGAATATGTGGAGAAAAAACAGAGCTGAAAAATACTTGACTAGGACACTTGAGACAAAAAACAAAGGAGCTGGACTTGCATCTCCACTCTCCTTTCTCTAGGTTATAAATCTTAAGAAATGTGGCACATTGCTATAAAGGTGAAGGGAATAAAATTCTGTTTGCTTATGAATAGGACATAAAATAGTGGGCCAAAATTCAAGCTCTCCAAAGACAGCCTAAGCTAAACACTGACATTTAGGCTAGGAGGCTGTTGACCATCTGTAATGGTCATACATTTTTAAGAACAGGATGAACAAGTACCTTTAGGGAGCAAATTTACTTTTTCCTGCCCAAGAACAGTGAAAGTAGTGGATGGATCATAAAACCCCTCCTGGTCCTGCTTCTTTAGGGCTCTGAAGTGTTCCAGCAGTTTGCCATGTTTTGCTTTAGGATGAGATCTAGGGGGCCTTTTCTAATGGTCCAGTTTTTCACCTGTGTTTTTAATTTTCATGCATTCGTTTTACTCAAATAGATAAAAATTATGTAGCGTATGCTTCTTGTAAGTATATTTATCAAGGAACCTTAGAATATCCCAGGATGGAAGTGAGCCATAAGAACCAAAGATTCTAATTCCCTGCTCCTTGCAGGACTACCTACAGCTAAACCAAATGACCAAGAGCATCATCCAGATGCTCCTTGAACTCAGGCAGGTTTGATGCTGTGACCGTTTCCCTGGGAGTTTGGTTCACTGATAGACCACCCTAGTGCTGAAGATTCTTTACCTAGTGTCCAGTGTTGATACATGAGAATTAAAAACCAGTTCTCCTCCAGAAGTTTTCTCAGCTCCACCTTCTGTGATACAGGCATATGAGGAAGGTGACAGAATTATGCAGGATGCTTGTCAAGGAACTCCACTGCATAGCTGTGCATTGTAATGTGTGTTTGTAGGATTGACAAGTATGCAGATGGACTTTTTAAAGGCTTGGAAAAAAAAAAAGAAAAAAGAAGAAGAAAAAAAAAGAGGTGGAAGACAAGAATTTACCAGAATAAGCCTTCTAATTAAATAAATTATGCTGTTTTAATACAGTTTTTTATATCATTAAACTTACTTGCTCATAAATTCACAATCTGAGCTGTGTTGAGCCTGATGAATGTTTGGATTATACCAGGTTGTGTGTAGCATCCTGTTGAACATTTTTCCCTGTTGTTCTGTTGGAATTCCAAAGGATGCACCTTGTTTCAGAAAAGAAAGGGAGGTAATACTGAAGAAAGGCTTATGGACAGGTAGATAAAATGCACACTGGTTTGAAAAAAACTCTTATACCTTTACCAAGAAGTACTGAAAATTAAAACCAGAGAAAGTAATATGATTTTTGAAATCTGGGCCTGTGAAGACAGAATGAGAGGAATCTTAATGCTGTCTTCACAGTAGTAGCACAGCATAACCTTTCTTTCATCTGAGTAGCAATGTGAACTTGGCTCTGCAGCATTTATTTATGTGACAACTCCCAGTTAAATTCAGTGTCTAATGATTTTTCTGTATTTACCACTTTAGATTTTTGGGGGTTTTTTTATTCAATGTATGTTCCCTTTGCAGGTGCCAGAAGCTAATGCCCTTGTTATTCAGGCTGCTGTCATCCAGAGGGAGTTAGAGAGCTGGGAATAACCCGGAGAAGGGAGCGCACGATAGTTCTGCTGCTGCTCCAGGTAGGGCTGCCGCTGACTGCGAAGACCCAGGAGCCTTCTCTGGCCCGGCAGGTTGCATTGTGCACATTTGAAAATAAAACTAGCATGAAACTCCTGCCTGGAAACGGGCACGAAAATGCCAGTATTTGCAGTTCCCTTGCAGGAGATGAAAATTTTCTCTTCTTCTATTTTTTGAAAAGACAGGAATCTACGGCAGACCAGATGGGCTGGGCCAAGGTTCTCTTAACTCCCTGATGTTTTTGTGCTGTTCTAGTCCATCTATGTTGCAGGTGATTTTTATTTTCAGTTTCTAAACGGGTTTCAGATTTCTAGATTCAGTGGTCTGAATTCTGCCATTTCCCTGGTATGAACTGTTTTGGTTTTTTTATACCTGCAGTACATCCACTGAGTCAACTTCAGGGAAGTACACTTAATGAATAAGTCTAATAGCATAGTGGTCTTTGACAGCTGATTAGCTGTTGTTTTGGTGTTACTCTGATGCTAATGATGTTATCTATGCTCTTTAAGTTTCCTATTATGTCAAGCTGCTATTGCTTATGAATGTGTGATTTGCTGGTTGTTTCTGATTTTATTCAAGTTTTTTGCAGACAGAATTACTCAGCTAGTCCAGAGTAAATATTTGCACATGCTAAGATGGAAGAGATTTTGTACGCACGGCAGTTTTATTGGACAGTTTTAACCCCTTTATCAGGAGGGAACCAAACCTAGGATCTATCATGCGTACATCTAGCACAGCAGCTGTTCATGAAAAACAGTGTGTCAGCAATGGCTTTTTTCCCACCCAAATAAAAAGCTATTAACATTGAGTGTAATTTGCCTCTACACTTTCACTCTCAGCTGTCTGCTTATGATCAGAATTAGTTGCTCAGTAAGATTCACTATTGGGGCCAAAATTCCCTTTTCCTCACTGGGTTGGAAAGAACATTTGTAAGCACTTAGGAAGAAAATAAACCTTTGAGATTAATCTCAGGCTAGAATTTTTCATGCAGTGGGAATGCAACGGCCTTCTAGCTAATAGAGGGAGAAGATTCAGAAATGCAGAAATAACAGAAAGTAACAGTCTCTCTTTTATATATGTAAGCAGAAGCAATTCAGTCATATCAAGGTGGAACACAGAAATGCAGTTCAGGGGGCTGCAAGGTTTTCAGTAGCAAGGAGAAGTTCCTGACAGGAAAGAAAAATCCAGTGAATGCAGTGACACAAGAAGATCGTTGATTTACACCCAGTAGTTATAATGTGTCACCTACACTCTCTGAAAGTAGTTTTCTCCAGGTAAGATGAACATTCTTTCAGCAGTGAAGTGTGATTATGAAGCATTCAAAAAAGTAAACAGAGGAAGATCAAATTCAATGTAAGGAATCTACAGGTTTGTAAGTAATGAGCTAGGCTGCGTACATGTGACTCAATTCTTTTAGCAGATTGATTTTACTAGAAAGGAAATGTTGCAATGATAAAAATTATTTAGGTAATTAATGAGTTCCCTGCATGCAGTGTAGGTAGTGTTGTGCTGCTTGGATTTCAGGAGATCTAGGATGAGAAGGAGAATGCTTGGAGAGATGTTTTTCTGTATTATCGCTGGGATGATGTTTTGATAGAGCAGGACACTGTTGGAGACTGAGACATCTCAATGAAGTCTGCAGACTTGGGGAGTATTTGTTTGAGCATCACCTTTTGAAAATAGTTTTTAATACTTCCTTATTTTATCCACTTTCTTCAATAATTTTATTTTATCAGCTCTACATGTCATTGACAGTGAATAAACTTCTGGAATTATATATAATTGATAGCTATGGTTTGTTTTTTCTCTTTTGTGTTTCTTTTTGTTACTAAATTTGCTACTGAACAGTTTATATGCTTTCTAAATGACTAAGAAAAATAACTGATATGTTCTTAACTCCAATTCTCCAGCATTTGCCTATTTCTCATAGAATGAATGTGGCTGAGAAATATCCTGATGTGGTTCAAGACAACTGGGAAAAATCAAGGACTGCTTTAGATAGGAATTCAGATATTTTTAATATTGATGCACTTCCCTGTTCAAGAGTTTTAAGATGAAATTTTGAGGAATTATCAGCTTTCCTTTAAAACCACAGTCCTACAGATTATGCATTTGTTTATATGTATTTTCTGAGAAAGGTCAACACTGCAAACATTGCCATCCTTGGTTCGTATGCTTGAGAAATCTGTAGTGTGGCTTTTAAAGTCAGCAGGAACCCTGGAAATCTGGTGCTCAAATTCCAGAGTCTGAGGCCTGAATCTGCAGTGGTTGCTCCTCTGGCCTTACTGTGCCTTGGACTGCAGAAAGAGGCAGTTCAGAAGGATATTTGTGGGATCAACTTGAAGGAGAAGCCAAGATGTTGTCCCAAAAATGCCAAACCTTGAAACTCACCCTTCCAATTTTCTGCAACAATATTATTTAAAATATTTCTGTGGGTGGCCTGTTTCTGGATAAACTAAGAGAAGAAAGCTCTTGTTTAAAGGCTTATGCTGAAGTATCTCTAGGAGTCTTGACTTTCACTCTAAGTTGTCTGCCTATGATCAGAATTCGCTGCTCTGCAAGATTAACTATTGGGACTGGGTATCTAGGAGTATCTGCTTGTGGTTATTCTTAAGTTCTCTTTCCTTTTGAAGGAAGGGAGGGAGTTGTTTATGCAGAATTACTCGTGTGATTGGTACTTAGCAAGCAAGGCAGCATTCCTGTTGCAGAGTGTTTAAAACCTAGGATTTAACCCATGCTGTTACAGAGTGGGAATGTTGTGGAACTGTAGCACTTCACAGGATTGCCTCTGGAAAAGTACAACCCCTCTCTTCTGGGAACTGGGCAGGTGTATGCCTCATCCATGCACATGAGGAGTGGGCTGCCAAAGCTGGAGGAATGAAAAGGTGCTGTGACTTGTCCTCCCTGTCTCCTTTCTCCCCTGAAAATCTTGTGCTGTGGATCAGCACAAGGGAGGAAGGCACAGCCCTTGGCCAGAGTGGCACTGCCAAACCGGTGACTAAGGAACTGCACAACAGTGCTAAGGAAAGTACAGATTTTCCTGGGACAGATAAGGGGTCTGTAGCATTTAGTTAGCAGTCTAACCAAGCTCTGACTGGTCTAACTGGTGGTTCTGGTGGAGCCATTTTTCACTCCTCAGCCCAAAGGGGTTCCATGATGGGGAGACACAGCAGCGCTGCCCCAGGACACTACCAGGGCAGGAAGAGCAGGGTTAAACTCTTTGTTCCAAATGCAGCCTCTTGAACCTGCCACATTTCTCTTATATGAGCAGGATAGAAGGAGGGATGATCCATGATCTTGGATACAATGTGCTAATAATGAACAGAGGAGGGAGCAAGACCTACAACATTACAAAGTTCACCTGAGCCACTCTGTGGAGTACACCCTTATTAGTATTAAAAGCAATTCAGATGTGCTCTGAATCATTTTGATCTTCAGTATCTGGTTATCTAATATTTGAGGAACAGTTTCATCTTACCATCATAAGTGTCATTCATCTGAGCATCCTAGATGAAACAAGAGAATGATCAGACAAGACATTAAAAACAAAGCTGAAATAAAGCATGGAACAGAAACACAGATGGCCCTTTATTGATTAAACAATGAGATAAAAATTGTATTCTATGTAGTTCCAGTAAACCTCAAGAGTTTTGCTGAACTTTAGCAAATTCTATCTTACCTGTCAGGATCTTTGCATATATGAGCAATACTCACCAATACTGGATGAAGAAGAATCAGCTGATACTTATGTAGACTTCCAAAGGTCTCTGGAAAAGAAGTAGTGGAAAAAGTGCTGCTGTTTGTTATGGTTTGGCTTAAGACAAAAAGTAGCTGACCAACCAACCAAACCCCCAGTGTTAAACACACCCATCAAAGAGCTGAATAAAGGGAAGAAAATATGACAAAACTTACAGGAATACAGTAGTTTTGGCTTTTCAAGGTTGAAGTAATACTGGTATCCTTCAAAGCCTTGAGCAAGCCTGAGATGATGTAAAGAAGGAGAAAACAGTTTCCTTCTAAAAATGGGTGTTAAGATGCCAACACAGTCTTCAACACTGATTCCAGGCTAGACTCAGCCATCCCCAGTACACCCTTGTTTCAGCAGCATGATGCCAGAATCAGATACCGGAGGAGTGATAACCCTGAAATAGTAACATACTTGAAGTTCTCATGACATGTGAAGATTTGGGAGGTGTGTGTGTGTGAGAAGAATGTTGTACATGCCTGAGCAGGACTCTGTTCAGGCAGAAGGATTTGTTGGCTGATACCCTTTCCTAGAAGATAGCCATTTATACAAGGACTGTGGAGGTGCCTTGACCTGCAACAGCTGTTTGTTGCAGAAGGCTCTTTCTTAAAAAAGATATGGAGATAATAAAAATCCACACAACATGGGTTTCCCCTGCCATCATATTCCATTCTCTGACATACTACTGCTTCAGGATAAAAAGCACATCACTAAGTGGATGAAAGGTAAAGGGCACCGACAGTGTTGCTTTCAGACATCATGCACTCATGTTGCATAAAGTGTTGATGTTCTCCAGCTGGTCTGATTATGTTTTTTTTCAGAATCCTGCCACAAGGACAATGGTTTCATTCTGCCCTGACACAGCACTGAAACCATGGAGCTGAAACCTCAGTTCCAGCTTCTGCTTTCTGACTTTGATATTGACTATAACCTGAAGAATCTCAATAACTCACTGATGAGACTGAACTTCTTTCCCCTGGTAACTGAAATGTACTTCTCAATGGTAAAAAAAAAAAAGTCTTTAAAAGCATAGAAGAAAGTTTCATTTATTACGAGTCAATATTTTGCATCATGGAAAATAAGACTGTAGTATTTTTGCTCTTGACAGGAAGCAGCAGGAAGGCTCAACTCACACCCACTAAGCTCTAATAACTGCTTATGTTCATATTTTCAGTATCTTGATTCTGAGGCCGTGCCTTTGTTCTGTCAGATCTCACTAGAGTTTTCTGAGCGTTTTCTCGAGTTTTCCTGCCTTTGTTTGGTGTCTTCCTGAGCTGTGGTCCTTCCACTAGAGGTCGGCTGCAGCACACCATCACCCAGGAACTTGCCAGCCTCCACAGTCTCAGGATACCAGCAAGAAAACTCTCAGTTTCGTTTTTATTGTCATCCAAAAGGCAAAACCAAACCTAAATCTCCACCTGTGCGCAGGGTCCAAAAGACATGCGTAGCTGTTAAACAAAAATAACAGACTGCTTTTAAATGCATGACTTGCCTTACAAACTGTACCTTGTATGAGCACAGGTGATCAGCTGAAAAGGACAAAGGTTTGGTTGCATACTCTGGTCTGTAAGCCTTTCCTCAGATTAGCATTTGACTAGTCCAGCTGATCTCACTGAGCTGTCAGAGATAAGCACAGATGTGTTTACCCAACTAGCAATGATGTACGCTGCCTTCATTTTAGGCTGGCTTAGTTTGTGGCTTCTTAGTTTTTGAACAGGACTTTCAAAGTGCATCTTCTGGGCCAATGCTGTTCTTACCAAAGCCAGTGATAAAAAATTTGATATTAACTTTGGTTGAAAGACAGTGGTTTTGAAAATCCTGGTTTTCTATTTGGAGGTGCCAGAATTAACAGCAGGGAGTTTCATTGTGTCTGCTGGAAAAGAAACACATGACCAGGATGTCTCCTTTGTCCCTTTACCACTCCACTTATTTTCATCTCTTTTTTTGGCTGGTAATATGTGGTATTGCTTTACTCTAGGATTTCATATCCAGCTTAGGAAATTTAAATCAGTACCATCTCCTTTAGTGCTTTAGGTTCTGCAAAACTTTGGAAGTATCTGCTGCAAACAACAGGCAATGAGAACATTTCTAGTTTATGATGCAGAGGTTTCTCAATCAGAGAGCTGGGGCATATTAGATGCAGCCAGGACTTTGGAAAAGAGAGTAGAGCATTCCTTATATAAAGCTAATTATGAGGAACTTTCCTTTTTCAGTTGTGTTAGTCCTAACCAGTCTTCAGGATGCACCAAGATATATTTCAGTGATTAAAGTAAAAAATGTTTCTTTTGACAAATGGAAGGATCACTTTTTTTCATAATTCAGGTCTTATCAAACTACAGTATTTCTGTATAGTCAAGAAACCCTGTTCATGTCTTGCTTTACGATATACTGCCTCCTATATAAAAACATGTAGCAATATTCATAAGTTTTGTGATTACTTTTATGTCAATCAGATTAATCCTAAAGTAGATCCCTGGCAGCAAAAGCTTTTGGTGAAACTGCAACAATAGAAAAAAGGAGATAAGCTGATGGACCTTCATTCAAAATCTGTAGAGGTAACACAACTTAAAGTGATTTCATTTAAAGTTATTTTAATTTATTTATTGGACACTTCCAGGGAAATTGAAATCTCTATAGGAAGGCTGCCTCAGGTTTATGTATCATGTGCTTTTGCTTGAATTCATTAAAGATCCATTACTAAGATGCTACAGAGCTATTTTTCCCCATCTTTCTCAGTTCAGCAGTTTCAAAAGGCAGCTCAAACGCATAAACATTCAAAAGCTCTGAATTTCACCTAAGTCAAGTCAGAATCAGCTCTGGAATTTGTGTCAAAGGGATTGCTCAGAACAGCTCTTTTTGTAATGTGACCAAGGTTCAGACCTGTGCTCAAAAGACAAGGAGAGATGCTCTAATAATAAGGTACAAGTCGGTGGGGCACAATGTGCCCCAGGGAGCAGCTACTGACTGTCCTTATTTTGGTTCCAGCTTCCCATGTTCTCTTGCTTATGGGGATATAGTGCCATTTTGGGACATTTGGAGGATGTGCTACCTGCCACCCAGCCTCCTTGGAAAAATGGCAACGTGTCTTCACAGATTAGGCCTGTTTGGCATCCACAGGGAGCCTGAGACATCTCTAACACCTCCCATTCATTTGTCCTAATTGCATTTATTCACTGTGTGTACCCTCCAGGGCTGACCTGCACCTGCCCAGCACGCTCTGCCCATTCAGCCCTGCTTGAAGGAGCCGCGGGGTGTGACAGGCTGGTCAGATGTGCTGGGGTCGTGCCACATTTTCCCAGTGAAATTGGAGCAGGTCTGGTATCCTCATCTGTAAAACTGGTATAACAGGAGTGCTCTGCCTCCAAAACATGAGGAAAACTAATGCAGTTAAGATGGTGAACTGCTGCTATAGAGCTGGATCTATATAAATATCTCATCCAGTGTCACTGATCTGAGGGTGAGGTTACTGCCTCTTATCCCCTGGGTGAGCCTGAAGCACTATGAAAGTAAGAACACCTTGTAGCTTGTTTCCCGGTTTTACAGAAAATAAATAACTTCTCTGAAGCTGTGGAGGAGTTGTGTCCCTGGTGCTCTCTCCCATCAATAACCACATTCCTGACAAATGGAAAGTTCTTGGCGCGCTGTCTCGCCCTTCCTTTATTACTCGTGTGCTGTCTCCAGCTTATGTGAGGCTGTTTCAGCCTGGATATGCCACTGAGCTCATAAGTTTTCTGTTCCTGAAGAACCATTGCTGCAGTCCATCCAAATAACTCAGGCTTGAAGATCCCTGCTGTCTAGAGAGGGGGTAGTGGGCTTCTCAAAGAGCTGCTGATGATGCTGTCGATGTGTTTGAGTTGTGGGCAAACCTTCATCTGGGACCCTTGTTGGCTGGTAGCTGTTTAGTAGAGAAGCAGCAAAGGATCAGAAATTGTTGACTCCTAACCAGTAAGAAAGTGAACAAAGCAAATACTTGGGAAGTTAATAGAATTTCCATAGATATTTATATTTAATTTTATCTTTTATTAAAGGCTGCTTGGTCCCCTGCCTCCCCCTTTTAATTTCTTTTTCCTCCTGTGTTCAGCAAGGTTCCATGTGTTCAAAACAGATGACAAAGAGTCCTATGAAACTCCTGTTCTTAATAGCCTTGGAATTCCTATAATGCTTTGCTAGAATTTGTATCAAGAAAATTTTATGGATACTAATAACTGCTAAAACATGATTATGTTCTTCAAACTATACTTCTGATAGAAGGGGCAATTTTAAAAACTCCTGCAAGGTAAGATGTGTTTTTTTTAAAATTACTTTTGGACTACTAATAATTTTATTTAACCTAGAGTTTAGCAGTACTCTGTATATTAATATTCTCTCTAGTTCCTATTCAACATTCATTATTCCTTTTGTGGGTCTCACAAAGTATTTGACAGAGGACCTGTCTTAAATCGCAGAATTCAGAAAATGGATGTGCAGGCTTTACAGCTGAATTTGGCTTTACAATATTTTAACTAACGTAATGAATTTGATTTTGATTATACTCTTAGAAAGATTTTATGTTTATGGCCTTTTAGAAAAAATTAGGACTGAAATGAGTTTTCTTTTATGATCCCTGTTTTCAGACCTTTTCCCCATGCCAGATATTTCACAAAGAAATCATTCTTTCAAATCTTGGTACAGCAGGTCGTTTTTCTGGAAAGCTTGAGTACAAGCCATCATCACCACTAACAGAAGTAAAACTGGCTTTGCTGCTCACTGAGCCAATGAAAAGAAAAAAGATAATTCTCCTTGTTTTTTTGTAGTGATTTGGTCACCAAATATGATTTGTTTTGATTTTGATGAGGGGTAGCAGAAAATGAGAAAGGTAGTCCCTCCCCTCCATAAACCTTAGAAAAAACCCACTTTCATATTCTTTCCAGTCTGGTGTATTTCCTCCATATGTTATAACAGGCAAATCCATTCTACATTTTCACCTTGCAGAGGGGGCAGCAGAGAACTTTCTCAAATACAGGAGAAGCAGACAGGAGCAGTGCTGCAGAGGCCAGATGCTCTAAATTGATCTTGACTCACTGTGGGATGGGGTCTGGTGTGCTGACTCATTGGCCTTGTGAATCTTTTGCCTGTATTTGGTGTGAGACTGATGGAGGATCTCCAGCAACACGCGGCAGCAGTGTTTGAAACACATCCTGTGTGGTCAAATTCTATCACTTCTTTTCATGCCACTGGACAGCAGAGCTGCAAACATGTCTGGGAGGAGTTCCACCAGATACTTAGAAGGGTGGAAATTATGGATAATGGTAAATTAACACATTTAGCAGGCATTTGTCAGCTTTAATAGAGGGCTTCTCTAACAGATTTCTCTTTGGGCACCAGCCTTCCCCTTTTTCAAAATTCAGTCTCCTGCTACTGCTGCTAAGCTGGAGCTGCCCAGCTGCGGTGTATGGTGGTGTGCCAAAGTGTCCCCTGCTCCTTGGGCTCACCAGCTCCAGCACAGCACAAGCAGCAGTGCACCTCTGTAAAACAGCCTGGGTACGTGCCTGTAGCAGGGCAGGGGTGTGGATTTGACCTCAAGAAGTGTGCCCTAGTATTTACTGAAGGGTAATGGTCCTAGGGAATGGGTTAGCATGAGTGTATGGGGGGAGGGGAGGAAGGTCAGGAGCATGCCCTGGTTGCTGGAAGTCATCCAGCAGCTGAGCACCTGGGGACCTGAGAGCAAATGCCTGCTTTGTGCAGGGGCAGGTGTGGTAGCAAGTTCCTCCTCTGAAGGAGGAAGTGGCATCTGTGGACATCGCCCCACAGAGGCTCAGAAGCTGCAAGAGATCTCCACATTTTGGAGAGGGGGGAAAAAGCCCAAATGGCCTCACTGTGGGGGTAGTGAATGAAAAGTAGGACCTGCTTCTCTGTTATCTGGGGAAGTTACAGTATCTGTGTGGCAAGCTCTGTGACCAATCCTCTGAATGTGAAGCTGTCTCTTCATGCAGATGGATTTGTTTCCCTATTTCTCTATTGTCCTTCAGACTGAGAAGCCCTTCACAGCTGCTGCATTATGCACAGAAGGGTTACATCCCAGAAGTTGTTCTATCTACAGCCCAATGTTCAGTTTGGCTCACTCTACCCATGTCTGCACCAGTGGGCCCTAGTGGCAAGGTAAGAAAAAACTGAAAAATCTCCTTGCTTTGCTGCTGTTTTTTAAAGAGGAAAGGTCTCAGCTACTGGGGCTGGATGCAGCCCTAATATTAACGGGATGATCTTGCATCCATGCACTTGGCCAGGATCAGACACAGCAGCAATACAGGAGCAAGGGAAAGGGAACAGACCAAGAGAGAGCACATTTAGTCTCACCTATTCCCTCTTTCCTGCTGATTAATCTGTCCCAAGCTTGGTACCAACTCTATGTTAAAAAATATAACCATATTTTTTTGTCAGGAAAATTTCCCACATGCAAAAAAACATTGAAGGTCTTCCTACCTCAGCCTGACCCAGATCAGGAGATAATTGATAACTTAATGTAAACTTCAGGAATAAAACCTCCAAACATTGAGTTGCTCATGCAAGCAACATGAAGATTAATTTTAAAAAAAGAAAAAAGAAAAGAAAGAAAACAGGTTTACACTGTACATATTTTGTCAAGTGCACTAAATCCACAGCTGAGCTGAGAAAGAGTAGCTGTTTGAGGGCAATGCAAGGAATGTGACTGATTTCAATTTAAAAAGAGTCTAGTCATCAAAGTTATTGAAAAACTAGAACTAGATCCTCCACAAAGAAAAAAAGGTGCTATCCAGGTCTCTCTCTTTTAAAATAAAACTTCAGCTGCTAGCCAAAAGTGTGCCATCACTTTTTTCCTCAGGTCACTCATGTTTTTCAGACAGAATTGTCTGTTGCTTTGGAGTGGAAATTTTAAATGGAAATGCTCATCCCATGCTTTGTCCGTATACTTACCACGATATTTAACAGAGGTGTACAATTAATGCTATTGATTCAAGAAAACATTTTGAAACTATTTGACCTCATGCCACTTTAAGTAATAGAGATGGAAGGACCTAGAGTTCCTCAAATGTAAGAAATTAGACCTCTAGAGTCAATGAGAACAGGATGAGTGAGGATGATAATACTAAGTAAGATACAGAAATTGGTTCACAAATAATCCGTCATTGCAAGGATTATGTAAAGAATTCATTGCTTGACAGTTTGTCATCAAGATTTTCTTGGCTTGAAGGAATTCTTGGAGACAATACGCTCCTGTCAACTTGAAAATTTACAGAACTGCCAACGTAGTCCTAAGTTTATCTGTGCCACTTCTATTAGAAGCTTCGTTAGAATGTCTCATGTTGAGCAGGATAAATTTGACAAGCACCAATATGTAAAGATACACTAACAGGATTTTCTGTAATCAGAAAAAACAAGGCCAAGATTAATGCTATAAAACCCTTAGCACACTGAAAAGAATTCCAGTTTATGCCATCCAAATAAATTTTGGTTAGAGAAGATGTAAGAATTTATCTTATCTACTTGATTCTCTGAGACAATGAAATGGATAACGCCAAGTAAATCACTATCCATAATGTTCCACAGTTAATAAACACTGTGTGACTCACACTGATCTTCTCATTTACACTGATACTAATTCCAGTTTAATTCCACTGGTGGAGTGACTCCTGGTGTTTGTGAGAAGGCTTTGGAATTGATACCAAGGCAGGTGTAGTTGTTTTCTTACTTGCTGTTCTTCTGCTATTCTTTTTCTACAGCGTAGAGTGTGCTCGAAAGAAGTGAGAAAAAAACCCCAAACCAAGTATTTAATTTAATTTTACAGAATGTTGGATACAGCATTCAATATATGCTTGTTTTGGGGGTGTTGTGTAGATGTCACAGTGAAACTTTCCTACAGCCTAGCCTGATGTTACTTCTTTGTGCCACATTATGATTTTTACCCCATGCTCATCCTATGACCTGCTGGAGCCCAGAAATTAGTTTTGCTTTTATGTCTGAAGAAAAGAGGATGAACGAGGACGTCAGACATATCACTAGCCATAGCTGTGCTGAGGTTTTAGTGAAACAGATGTTCTGAATTTCTTTGGGAAATTTCCTTGTTCTGACCCTTGCCACAGTCTTGTCTTTGAAACAGGGACAGCACTTCCATACAGCCCAAGGACAAACCACTAAGGACTGAAAAGTAATCAAATATTGTAGAGTTGTATGCTGTGATAATTTCACTGCTGGCTGGATTATGAATTTCATCCTGTATGGAACTTCCTTCCCTTCTCTTTTTATTCTGATAAAGCCTATGCATAAAACTGTTTATGTATGCATATATTTAATAAAGCCCAAAAGAAGGATAAACAATGATATCAACATATTGACAGAAGCAGTAGTGTCATCGTTTTCCATTATCCCATACTGTAGGTTTCCATGGTTTTCAGTCCTATAGGCAGCACCAGTCTTCTTTTAGACAAAAGACATAGCCAAACTGTTTGCTTTGGAGAGGTTCAGAATTCTCCTTGAATAGTAAAAAAATGTAATTACATTTTTCCTGTGTGGAAAAAGGTATAGTCGTACAGGCAGCTTACAGCTGCTTGGGCTAGAAGGCAGCACAGCCACTGCCCACAGGGAGGACGTGGTGAGAAGAAGAGCCTACTCCTCCCTTCTTTTCTTATGTCCCCTGAGGAGTCCGTGAGCTAATGTTTAAAAGACTGGACATAAAATCTGCAGAGGTCAGAGTTAACTTTTTTAAGAGAGGAGCTGTCATCCAGCTAAAAATGCAAAAGTCCACTTGCTCTAGCGAATGTGCCTGAGGATCCCTAAGTACTTCAGGTCCACGGAGAGAAGCCTGACCATCAGTGCTGCTGGCCACTCCTTCAAGGCTGGTTGCCTAAATCCCAGCACAGAAGATGCTGCCAAAGGAGGCACTGGGGTTTCTGGTGGCCTGAGCTCTCAGCCACATGTTCAGTACACACCAAGGTGAGGTACGACCTGAGTCTTCCAAAGCCTGTTCTTCACCAGGAGTATCCTATCCAGTGCTCTGGATCTCTCCATGTTTGCTGTGTTCTGATCCATTGCTGAATGATCCGAGGGATTCAGGGTAATCTATTCCTCAGAACCCCATATCTTGCCCTAACCAACTAAAACTTGTATTTACCAGTGTTCTGTAACAAACCTGAGAAACTTCAGGCTTGTAGAAGTACAATGCCAGTAACGACTGCCATATAAGCATTCACTTAGATAGGTGCTGCGGGCCGTGCTTAAGTTACAACCTTTCTAAGTGGGGGACTATCATACAGCATAGATGTTCCTGAAAAATCTGAGACATTCTGCAATTTATGGAAATGCTTGCTTAAATAACTCCTAACAACTTCTAAAATGTGTTACTAGATCTAGGTAGACCTTAGGACTTTGTTTTTTAATCTTGCATGAGGGCATGTGGCTGAAGTTAGATAATAGGTACACTTCACAGATTTGAAAAAGTAACTACAAATGCAATTACTAAGGTTTATCAAACTCTGAGTCTCCAAATTTTTATGTTGAATATCCTGAACAGAATTGGTATCTCATGCGGATATTAGTGGTTTTATGTGAGATAAATAGTAATTTGTCTTTTGAGCTGTAGAATTTCTGCTACTTAACACTCATCCCGAACTTCTCATGTAGAAAACCTGAAGAAGCATGATAGTATTCTACAATGAGTTTTTTCAGCATTTTGAACTCACATTTATTTCCTATTTACTGGAAATTGTTTGTGTGTTTTTCTCCATAGGAACTCATGGAAGTAAACACACATACAGAAGAACTGTGGCTATAACCAAAAAGGAAGTAGGCTTCCAGCCCCCATTTTTCGCTTGTGTTAAGACTTCAAACGTTCCATCCACCCCTCAGAAAACTAAACAAAACACCCCACCAACAAAATGAAACAAACTCCCCCAAAAAACAAAAAAACCCAAAAAAACCCCCAAAAGTGAAAAAAAAAACCACCCCAAAACCAAACCAACAAACAAGAAAAACCCCAACAACAACAACAACAACCAACAAAAAAACCAACCAACCAACCAAACAGAAAAACCCAAAAACATCAAACCAACTAAAACAAAAACATCCTCCACCACCTTCATTGAGAAACATGAAAAATCCTAAACTTCTTCGAAAATAAACAAAATACGGGGGACAGACATGGAATTGATGATGTTTTTAAGGTATCTTTAGTTTTGTTTCTAATATGAACACATTTATCCTTTAAAAATATAATCAGTAAAATTCCTGAATGAAAGCTACTTGGAACTAGAAAATTGTATTTTTCCACTAAAGAAAATTTTATCTGAGTGCTCTAACATCTTCAAATTTTCAAGTCAGAAAAAGTAATTTGAAAACTTTTGCTTTCCAATGGGAGGTGTCAGCTTTCCAGGGAGCGAGTGCTGGGACAAAATCTCCTGAATTCTAGATAATATACCTTTGTTTTCATTCCTCTTTTTTTCAGTGGCAGAAGAAATGATGCAAAGATCAGTTCTGACCTTCCACGTACGCAATCTCCGATCTGGAGATTAGATGTGAAATACTTCAGAGAGCCCTTGCAATGAGAGAGACATTATTGCACAGGGGCCTGTCTTTCCCCTGGACTAATACATGGATATGGATATATACTCTTGAACTTCAACTAAAGCCTAAATAAATATTTACTAATCTGATTACAGTTTATTTGGCAGTGAATTTAGAAGCTGAGGCAACAGTATTTCCTTAACAACAGTCTCTAATGTGTTTTGTTTGGGTTTTTTTTCTTAATATAGTGCACAGACTGTCTTTCAAGAACTGGAACAACAGGGAAGCCAATTTACTGGCAAACTACTTGAGACCTATCTAACATGTAGGTAGCATGTGCCATCAGCACAAAATGTATGGCATTGTTTCTTAAATAATTTAATCAATGCTCAGAATTGGAGGGGTAGCTGTATTATGAATCCCTCCACACTGTAAACTGTGAGCCAGTGTGACAGCTCAGCACGCAATCCTTCTGAAATTGAAACTGAGTCAGGGTTGCACCCTCCCTAGCAGACTGCTTGGGATGATCAGAGGTGTGAGTTACAATGACAGAAGGCCCTGCAAACCAATGAAATATGTTACATTGAAACCATTTTCTGTTCCACTCTGAGATTCAGCTTGGAAGAAAATACATAAGATTTATGTAGGTGCATAAGTGTTACTTTATAACCCAAAAGGGATTTATTAAGCCCCAGTAAGCCCAAGCAGAATGAGAGGAGAAAACCCAAAACCTGCAGGCAAAAAAGCATCACACAAATATCCAGTTACTTGATCTGCTAAGATACATAACTGGGTATTAATGATTTTTATTTTTTTATAGGCATAAGTAGTATTTAGAAGGCTTGGGTAGTTTCTTTAAAATATGACTCCCAAAACAAGCACAACAGGGAAAAAGTCTTCATTTCTTCTTCTGTTTTTGTTGTTGGTTTTTTTTTTTTTGGTAAGAGATCTCTAGTTTAGTAGTCACACACCCCTTTTGCAAAGAACAGTAGTATTGACTGAGATGTTTAAGACTAAGAGTGGGAATCACCAAAAAAAAGTGGAGATCTTGAAAGTGGAGATATTTCAATTAATGCTCTCCATAAAGTTGTTTAAAAACACAATCAAAAACCTCTTCTAACTGCTATGGTGAAGTCAGCCCAGCATTTGCCCAGTTATTTACCTCAATCAAGTTAAATTTAATTCTTTTTTAAAGGGCTTTGATTTAACCTTTAGCAAATTCTGCACCCCGTCATTAAGAGCAGTGAAACGGATAATCTGTTCAGAAGAATAAGGAAAGAACAGAGTGCAGAGAATTGTATCAGAAAAAGGAAAGGAATCTGACCAGGCTGATCCAACATGGTGCTCAAATTAGGTGTACATTTTCCAGGGGTGCCTCATAAACTTTACAGTAAAGAATGAATTCTGGTTCACCTGTGAAGCTGGCAAGCTGTTCTTCCCAGTGTTTTTTAATTTTACTAAGATTTCAATGATTAAGGCAAATAGCTTTTCCTTTCCTCCATCCTTTCTTTCAATAGAATTTGAGACACCTGGGGAGCACTGGAGATCCTGTCAAGGCAGATGCTAGCACAGTCAGTGTAAAAAAGAAGTCCCAGTATATTGTGCATCATTATTTGGCACTGAAGGGAGAGCAAAGGTGCATTACACAGCAGGAAATAGCAAAACCAGCAGAAAACCAGGACCTTGCTCTTGCTTGCTAGATTCTTACATGGAGAACCATAAAAAAAATTGGTATATGGCTATACCCCTATACCAAGTGTTTATTTATACTGGAAGATTAACTTCAGTAATTATACACCCAGTGATGTATGTATGCAATTCTCTTTGTGGCACTCCTGGTCAAGAAACAGAATCTTTTGAAAATGAACACCTCTTCTGCTGATTGCAGTACTGGATTCTTGCCTGGAGATTTGGAGTTACCAACCCAGCTAATGACTCACTGCCAAGGTAGATGATTCTCTCTTAAATATGCTGATGGGTTTTTTAGAAAACTAAGGTAATTGTTAAACTATTCTACTGAACAAGTTCTGATGTTACAGCAATTTGGGACACCAGTCAATGCGTGCTCCTTTTAATTAGTGCTAAAGTCCTTGTTTTGTGTGAGCTTATCTTCAAATCTTGAAAATGGAACTTAGCCAAGAAGGCTTTAAAAATATGTTGACATTGAATATCGGAATTGAAGACTTTTTTTCCAAAATTGAGCTAAATTAGAAAAAAGAAGAATAGTTCTACCTTCATTCAAGAGCTAATGTTTTGCATTTTAGTGCCTTCTTGGTGCTTTTTGTGAATCTTTATGACTGAAGAAAAAACTAGGAACAATAAAAAATTCGTACAGTATGTCTTACTCTGTGACAATATAAATGAAGCCACAGTGTAGGTCTTACCTGTAAAAAACTAATATTTTGGTGATATTTTATTTAGTTGCTCTCTGCTAGTGACAAAACACATGTTCCAAGGCCAGATCCACTCTTAGGTCGATTATACAGAATTGAAATCTTTGCAGAGCTGGCTGCTGTTTCCTGGGTGTCTCTTTTTCATGGCACAGGTCCACAGCACTCAGTTCATGGAGTCTGCAGAGGTGGAAAACCATGACAACTCTCACACTAGTGAGGAAGGATATATTCACACACAGGACCAGTGAGGGTTTTGCATAATATATGATGCAAATTTAGAGGACCCAAAGGAGATTGGGAACTGCTGCTGCTTGTAAGCAGCCACAATATGAAGAAAGAAAAACATAAGATATCCACAGGTCCAAAAGACCTGTGATAGTTAAGTTTGCTCTTTTCAAGGCAGGCCAAACCCATGACTTGAATTGCTGCTGTACTTCTGCAAGACCAAGTGCTGACTGCATTTCTGGGACCTTTCTTTATCTTTCCAGTTAGTTAGGTGATGAATGTTCTACAAAGATGTAACTGAGCCTGTGGAATTGGTTGTTACATATTGTTAATGTCACAGTTCAGGACTTTTTCAGGGTCATAGACAACAGTCACCCTGGAGGGAATAATAACAGAGAAGGGACATTTACTGAGGTAGTTACTTAATAGAATGAGAAAGCATATCTTCTAGGCACAGGAAGTTGGGAAAAAATAGTTAATTTTTTTGGAATGTCTTTTAATTAATGTATTGGATTTCTTTTTCCACAGAACTATATTTAACTTCCTACCATTTTAAACTTGTCTCACTTGTAAACAAAAATCCACAAATTATTTCATGCTCCAGACTTTTTTTTTCTTAAACAAGAAGATCTGAGTTAAGGGAGACTATTACAGATTTCTGAATGAGACCAGTTCTACTTCTAGAAGGGTGAGGAAGAAGAAGCTTGGAAACCTCATGGCTGATTTTCTACTCTTCAGATCTAAACTTTCCAGATTCACTCTAGTTGATTTATCATTTCTTGTCAAAAATAACTGTAACTTAGATAGCAACACAACCAAGAAAACAAAAGCATCACTTCTTCAAGGATTTCTCATGGACTCAAACATCTGTAGTGTTGTTTTGCCCTCCTTTCACCATAATAATCAAATTATGAAGACTGACTTTGCTGATACTAAGCTGTCTGAAAAGAAAGTCTGCCCCCTTGTTCCACTCTCTGTCCTGCTATATCTCTTAGTAAAATTTATCTTTGAGCAGTCTGTGCTGCTTTTCATTAGTCTGAGAGTGAAGGTGAAGGGATGAAGATGATACCCACAGGATTTGGTGATGTGAACAAATAAGCTTCTCTTCACTTTCCTCCCCTAGTTTTCTTGTGTTTTCTCTGGCTTTATGTTTCTTGATGTGGGTTTTTTGAACTTGAACCTCACAAAGAATATTTGTTAAAAGATGGTGGAAGAGATATGTTTAAACCAAATGGCTAGTGCACTTGTTCTTTTCCTTGGTGAATACTCTGGGGTGCACCAAAGCTTATGGAACTTGAAATCTTTTTCTGGTCTGGGGTTCCCTGCAAGCAAAAACCACAACCCTGTGCTATAAATAAACAGAATTACCACAAGCCCTGGGACTGTAGGCATGTGGAAATCCCTGTGATACTGACATCTGTTTGTTTTCTCCTTCTTTGGTTTGTCTTAGGCAACATAACTTGTGAGCAATTCAGTGGCAGCAAGCCCATCCTTGGCTGGGCACACACCACTGTGGGTCAATGTGCTATGCTGCTTGACCTCTGGACCTATGAAACTGCTCTCCTGGAAAAAAAAAAAGTCAGGTACAGAAGATTTTTGGTCTGGAAACAGTGATTTGCAATCAGTTTGCTTTGGGTTGCATAAGATTCCCTTTCAATGTTTCCTGTTGCGCATACATACAGATGCTAGAGCCAGCGACTATATATATTCTATAAATATCACTCTATGTTTACTACAAATTTATTTTTTCATTGTTATTTAATCTGAGAAAAAAGTGCCATGCTTTATTATGTGGTTAAAAACAACAACAAACAAACCAACACTAAAATGTATATTAAGTAATGTGTAGCATTGTTATTCACTAGGGCTGCTGCATATCCTGAGGGCTCTTCCCTTACTCTCTATGAATCCAGAGGTGTGACTGTATTTTAACATGGCCCACGGAAGCATGCAGGGTTTCTGCCCAAAGATTTCAGTGTTGAAAGATGAAGATTAGATTAGTTGAGAGAATGGACCCAGAGAAGCTTGGAAATGTATTTCTGTCTAGGGGACGCAGCATTCTCAAGGACAATGCTGTGAGTGTCAGGAAGTGGAAAGGAGCAGATAAACCACTTCAGAAGCAGTGAGAAATGGCAATAATTGAGGTCATCTTCACACACTTGAACTGTTTTGTTCTCAGTCCTGGAGCAACACAGGGCAGTTCTCAAAATAGGAATAGTAGAGGGTGTTATGGAATCTCCCGTATACCCTTGAAGAGGCTTTAAGTGGAAAACCTTTTAAAACTAAAAGTATGTAGTTTAGGAAATCTCCTAAGGCCACTCTCCCATTTTCATGGGGAGAGGGGGCTGTTACAGAACTATATACAAGACTGTCTAATTAGCAGTTCACTAAGCTTCTGCCCTCATCCCAACAGACCTCTCTTTCCACTGCTGTATGATCATGCTACCTCTCTGAATCTTTCATTTCTATCACAGGTCTTCTGTACAAGTAAACTTGCTTTATTTTAAAAAGAAAAAACTCCAGCTAGAGAATAATGAAACCTCTAGAGCAACAATACAGTAATTCTCTTCCAAAAGCATCAAAGGATACATTCTGGAATTGTGCTCACAACCCAGCTATCTAGGCAGGAATAAATGTACAGATGTGCTGTTGCTGGAGGTCTCACTTTTAGCTGAAATTTTAGCTAGCTTTCTTTCCATCTGGGACAGAGTTCATTCAGAAGAATGAGGAAACAAAAGCACTTTGTCCAGCAGCTTAACTTAGCCAATATAAAACTTGCTATCGGTCTATTGCTCAAGCACACTTTTAGCTTCCTTCAAACCGTTCAGGTCAGACAGGTCTAAATCAGAGAAACTGAGAGTTAAAATCTGCATTCTCAGCAACCAAGTTACCTCCTAAACCTTTCTGCATCTTCTTCCAGAATCTTTTGGTTTCAGTGCAGAAAGAAACGTGAATGCTTTTCTACTTAAGTGTTAATGCAAAAGTGTCAGATCTAGATCATTGCATAGTGACATTAGTGGTATGTCCAGAATGAAGAGCACTGGTTCATACTTTCATTCTCCTAATTACCATTTGACCAAAAAGTACTACAATGTCATCTCAAGAGTTCACACATGCCATTGTTCTTGGAACATTTCATTTTCTGACCAAAGCTGTGGGCATTTGTGATTAAAATTTTTATTTAAAAATAACACCTATTCTTGGTGGAGGAGCCTAAAGAGGGCTTGAGTCTTTGTGCATTCTTTAACTACACCTTCAATTAATTTGGAGTTTTTCCAAAAAACATAAAGTAACAGTGACAGTCAGTGCCAAATGTGGTAATGGAAAATCTTGGAAGAGTCAACAGGTTTCAGGTTGAGGGAAATTGAGCTCTTCAAATACATGAGAATGGACTAGTTTTCAAAAGAAGCAGGTGCTTTAAAAGCAATAAGTACACTGCCTTTTACTTTTTTAAAAGAAAAATGTGTATGATAAAAATCTTCATATTTCAGTAGAAAAAAATTAAATGTTGACTTTGCAAGATTTGGAAGAAATTTCTCTCATGAGTGGTTTATTCTGTGTGATGAAGCATTCAATAATATCCTATACCATAAACGTGATCCTACACCAGGTTACTGGTGGCTGGATACAGGCAGCAACCTCCACATTCATAAATCTCTCCTCAAAAAAGAATGAATATTTGGGCAAATAAACATTTCTAAATGTGCTTCTGAGTATCTCTTCAGCTTTTTAATGTTTACTTTGAAGCTTATCAGAAGGTTTTGGACTCAGAGGAAAGATTCACTTTGGCCTGAGCAATGATTGACATCATGCATAAACATCCAGGGCTTGAGCTTCAATGTATGTTAACACCTACAAAGATGAATGTATGTGTTTGCAACTTCACCCCACTGCTGAGGGACATAGCAAACCAACAGGTAGGTTGAATTTACAGTATAGCCATCTTGGGCAAATAGGTGAAATCCATAATGGGAAACTTTGATTAAAGCCTGCACAGGTTTACAATGTTAAGGTGGGTCAGTACTAATTTAAAAATTAACTTCATGGATGTTTTGTAAACAGAAGGCCTGAAGCTCAAGAGCAGAAAGCCATCATTTCCTCATCATAAGAAACAAAGCATTGGAAAGATTGCAGAGCTTCATATGTCATATTAAAGCCCCATCTGCTAGTGTTTGAGACAACTAGAAATAGTGTTTGAGAGGCCTGGAAGGTAAATAAAATGATAGTTTAATATTTTTCTGCAATGCAGTGGATAAGGAACTAGTCATGTTTACAGTAAGAGATAAGAGACTTTAAAGAGAATATAAACAAAGCTTGTACTTTGCAGTGCACTTTGAAAAATTTCAGATAGCTGGGAATTCCTGAGCTAATAATTAAAGCACAACATTTCAAATCCTCACATTTTTCTTCAGGTCTAAAAGTCTGACTCAGCTTTCCTCTGTATCCTGTCACAATATAAGGAAATACAAGGGTATTTCCTTTCTCTGAGCTTTGATTTCAGAGGCTACAGGTTGGGAAGCCTGATTAGCTAACTTTTGTAACGTGGATTTTAGTCCACAGACAGAAGTTGGGGTTTTGGTACAAGAGACTCCTGTTGTGCTGCTGTTGTCACCATTGCTTTCACATTGCTGGCAATAAAAAGGGAATGTTGCCAGCATCACTGGATCTCAAATTTTGGTCTGAAACAATATGAAAGACTCAAAATAATTTTAGCACGAATGATTAATCTAGAGTGGGTCCATAGAGAATTGATATGAAAAATTGTACATATATATATATATATACATATATAAATATTTCTAACTTCTGTTTAAACAAATAGTTGATTTTTGCCTTGATTTCTAGCTATATGTGAATTCTGTTGACTAACATCACTGTGTTTATTGATAAGTTTTAGGTAGAGGCCCAGAGAGAATATATCCACAAGACCTGTTTGCTTCTAGAAGCTTCCCCCACATCTGACAGGGCCAATGTCATGTGGCTCCAAGATGGACACGCTGCTGGTCAGTGCTGAGTCCCTCAGTGACAGTGGTAGTACCTCTGGGATAACAGAGTTAGGAAGAGAGAAAAAATCCCTGAGCAACAGCAATTACAGCCAGAGAGAGAAGTGAGAAAAAACTGCCCTGCAGACACCAAGGTCAGTGGAGAAGGAGGGGAGGAGGTGCTCCAGGTGCCAGAGCAGAGATTCCCCCACAGCCCCTGGTGCAGATCACAGTGAGCCAGGCTCTGGCCCTGCAGCCCAGGGAGGTCCATGGTGGAGCACAGATCCACCTGCAGCCCCTGGAGGATCCCACACCAGAGCCAGTGGATGCCTGCAAGAGGCTGGGAGCCTGTGGGAAGCCTGTGCTGGAGCAGGCTCCTGGCAGGACCTACAGCCTCCTGGAGAGAGGAGCCCACATTGGAGGAGGTTTGCCAGCAAGACTTGTGACCCTGTGGGGGACCCATGCTGGAGCAATTTGAGAAGTGCAGCCTGTGCAAAGCACCTGGATTGGAGAAGTTTGTGGAGGACTGTGACTGTCTCCTGTGGGACAGGACTGTGTCTGTGGGAGGGACACCTCACAGGGGAAGAGCAGGAGGAGTCCTGCCAGCAAAGAGAAAGGAGTGGCAAAGAAAACATGTGATGAACTCATTGCAATTCCCAGTCCCTGTCCCCTTGCCCCACTGGTAGGGGGAGGTAGAGATAATCAGGAGTGGAGTAGAGCATAGGAAGAAGAAGGGGGTGGGAAGAAGCTGTTTTAAGATTTGGGGTTTTTTTCATTATCCTATTCTGATTTTGAATGCCAATACATTAATTTTCCCCAAGTCAGGTCTGTTTTGCTTGTGACAGTAACTGGTGAGATCTCTCCTGGTCCCTATCTCTCCCTATGAGAATTTTGCTATATTGTCTGTCTCCTGCCCTGCTGAGGAGTGGAGCGATAGAGCAGCTTCATGGACATCTGGCATCCAGTCACCACATTGACTGTAAAAAATTTAGGATCCAACACCCTAATGTAAGATTGTTTGAAAAAATTGCAGTCTTATGGTGAATCAAGCAATAGATAAAAAGTCTCATGCTATTTAGATATCCAGAAAAAAAAAAAAAAAAAAGAGAAAAAGTGATTTCTCCCCCACCAGCTTTACACTGCCCTTTCATGACCATGGATTTGGTAACTGCATCTTGCAGTGCACTGGGGCACTGGTATTCCTACGGGTACAGAATATTAAGGAGTAATGATGGAAGTAATTACAGAGGTTAGCCTGGCCTCAGGGTTGCTGCATCAGTGTTTTACCTGGTGGCACAACTTCCCCTGCCCTTTGTCCACAGCCTGCTACTGCTCTGGCTACAGCTGGATGTGTGTGCACTGTGATTTCACATACAGAGCCCACGGGTTACCTGCACTACAGACCTGCCCCTCGTTCCCAATCCCGCAGCTCTGCAGCACTGTGGGTTATGCAGAGCAGCCACAGAGCAGCTGATGCACACCCAGAAACCAAGAGCTCCTTGCCTCATGTCCCTTCTGGATTCCTGCCTCTGTCTTGAGCCCCTTGCCCATATTTCTCTCCCCACAGACCTTGTGATTCTGTGTTGGTTATCTGAGGGATTATTTCCAAGTGCAGGCAGTTTTAATGGGCAGGCATAATCACAGTAGATGTGACAGTGTGGTTAATAAACCATGTCAGCTAACAAAAGAGAATTTTAAACCTTTTCTGTTTTCAGTAGCAAATGAGACTACTTAGATCTGTTCCAATATAATTATGTTTATTACGTCAGTTCTATTTTCGTATTTGATGTTTGACATCTGATGTGCACTAAAGCATTGCAGTTTATTCTTGCAAATGAAGCTATTGCAAGGTTTCTTATGAAGACAATTTATAAAAGCCTTATTTGAGACCTATTTGTTCTTTCTTAGTTTTTGTTGGTTTAAAGTTCTACTTTGAGGAACATTTATTTAGCTGGAAGTTCACCCTTCTTTTAGTTTGGTGCACTCAATCCCCAAAGCTCTTGAATGTGTCCACCAGGAATTCCATGGCATCTACAGACCGAAATTAGACAATAAAGGAGGTAATCTAGAAAAATAAGTACTGCAGCTAACAGTTGATAAGTGTCTGACTACGGAAAACCCAGAAACTTCTCAGAGTTCTTGGATTCAAAAGGATTGAAGTTTCATTTTTCTTATGTTAGTAATAACTCTTTCAAGTGGAATGCCCCAGTGTGATCTTGCTAGTTGAATTACAGCTCCTGGTTAAATTCTACCTATGTGATTCTTAGTCTATTTATTTATTGCTTAAGATTGGTGAAGATACATTCTATCCACCCTTAGAAAAAGATTTTTTTCCCACAGATGATCACAGAAAGGTAGAATTCTTGACCTCAGGAAGGCAGGAAGTAGAAACAACCAGTTTAATGAGAAAGAAAATATACATGTTTAATACTGATGTGAGGTCACGATAAGTCTCCAGGTTTTGTGTTTGTGCATGTGTACAGTCTGCAAAGAATAAAAAGACATGACATTAAAGCAAATATTGTTATAGTTGAAGCAAATTATTACTATAATATCTACCATTTCCTGGTGTAGGTCTCCAAATTTGGTTGGGAATAATTTTGATAAATGCTAATTACTGTGAATGAAATTACTGACGTTGGATGTCTCTAGCAGGTCAGGGTTTTTTTAATTAGTCAGCTTAGTTGTTGCTTGCTACTTCTCCTGTCCTCACTGGAAACAGGGAAGATGCTGTTCTTGTAGCAGCTCTGCAAAGAAGCGTGTAAAGATGAGTTTCCTGTCCCACCCATCCAGAGCCACAGGGTTACAAAAGCACATTGTAAAGTACTGGGTAAGGGGAGCAGAATAAAGTTGCACAGCTTCTGACACTGAACTTTGGGGTGCTATTTTTCCAAACTCTTATTTTTCAGTATAGCTGTGAAGGTGTGGGGAATGGCTGTGTTGAAATCTAAACATTTATTACTAATAACTGCGTGTCTGAGTTCACATTTTCTCATGATCTGTGGTTCATTGGTCACAAGCAGCAAAGTTTGAAGCCACACAGCTACAGCAGTGGCCACATATGGCATGTGCTGTGAGCAGGCTGGGGCAGACATAGAGAGGGACAATCTTTCCATGCACAGAGACAGGAGCTGCTCCTGCCATCATTTGCACAGCATAACAGATGATGGACTGTTGTCTCTCCAGCTTCCGCATGACCAATCTGCAGCTTTTGATCATTTTTATTTCCTGGGGTTTCTATTCTTTTGGAGGCTTCCATGATCAGTAGAAAAGGGGTCCAGCTCTGCAAACCACAGGAGCCTCAAAGGTACACTGGTGCATGTGCTGGGACCTGCACAGTCTTTGGAGGAGCAATGGCCTCAGCTGCTAATAAGTGAACCAAGCTACAGAGATGTTTATACTTTAGAGAGGTATATACAGCTGAAAGCCATCTTGAATTTTGATTCAGAAGACAAATACCTTGCATTAGATATAAAAAAATAGATAAAATAACATTTGTTATGGATAATATAAGCTTTGAGCAAAGCCAGGTTTATAGATTCAGTGTCTTTTACCTTCAAAGCAAAAGACAAAATGCCAGCATATTTTTAGGGGCCAGTATAGATCAGGGTAGGCACAATTCTGGCCTTGCATGGGTAGCAAGTCAGAAACAATGCCTCTTTCTGCTGAGTTTTAGACACTTAAATATTTTAACAGACTTTTAATGAAAGGTAGTGCCATATAAGAAAAGGCACACAAGAAGTACAAGTTTTCTTTATCACCAGAGGTAGGAAAATATCAAAATTTCTCTAGCTCTGCTGATCTTTACAATGATAATGAAATAAGATAGGTAAGGGATGTCAGTGTCATTTATGGAGTTATCAGCTGGAGGAGACGACAATTTGTACAGGAAGACAAAGAAGATAAGGACTGAGGTAATGGGGAGCCTACACAGGGTAATGTCGAACTGCTGTCTTGAAGGCAGGTTATTGGTGAAAATTCTTCTTGTTCAGCTCCATATTACTTGACACTTTTATTAATGATGTCAGTAGAAAACATAAGGAGGTGTTATTAAATCCAGGACATTGCAGTGCTGGCAGATAAAACTGATACAGAAAATAAATGGAATACCTTGCAGGAAGAACTCACAGTTCTAAGGATTAGAGCAGTGGAGAGGAGATAAGCATCAGTAACACAAATCTTAAGGTTATGCATAATAATAGAAAATTCTCCTATGGGCTTTCAGCTTATTACTGCAACAGAGGAGGAGAAAGAACTGGGTGTAGAACTGGCCGTGGGATGATTGTAAATGGCCAAAATATCACAACTGTGATGGGCAGGAAAGCCATTTTTTCTTACTGTGAGTCAGGCAATGAGTTTTTAAACAGAGGGGAAATTGATGCCTGTATGTGATTCTGGGAAGGCCTTACCTGCATTATTAAGTATAATTTGGAGATTTGTGTTCAGGTAAGATAAATTCAGCCTGGAATGGGAGCAAAGATGATATACTGACATGCTGGGGCAAAATAGAGGACACATTTTACGAAAGCAAATGAAATTGATTGGCTTGCTTATCCTAGCAAAAATGAAGGCTGAGATAAGATAAGATTTTTCTCCATAAATACACCAGAAAGATAAGCACTGAGAATGGAGGGAAGCTATTAAACTAAAGGCCAATTTTGGCAGCAGAACAAATGGATCTAATCACTGTGAATAAATTTAATCTTGAAATTAATAGGGGATTTCTAAGAATCAGACAACAAAGTTCTGGAAGGGAAGCAGTAAACAATGGAAAACTAACAGTTTTAAAGTGGGACTTGATTCATTTATGTAAAGGATTTGTGGGATGTGATTGCTTGCAAATAGCAAAGTTGGGTGTGTAGGATAGATGACATTTCAGTCACTTTTTTTTTTGTCTTAACCCTTTCTCTAACTTTCCTCTTAAAAATTCAGAGTCTGTATCAAAAAGTCAGCAGCATTTATTTTCAGCAGCTGAAAACCTAGACATCTTTAAGATATGTGAGCCATGTCCACTCAACTTAGTTTGGTGGACAATCTAATTTTCTATCACAACTCTTTTTAATGGAAATAAGAACTTCTTGGACTATAATCTGACATGTGGAACTTTCTTGACCAAACTAACAAACAGGTTAATCTACTTCAACCCAAAAAATTCCATGAAGCAAAGAGGCCTCTTTTCTTGGCAGCTTTTGTTTCTTTTTTGGATACTCAGCTTTCTAATAAAATAGAAATTCTAGTTAAGCTACTGCAGGTTGAGCTTTTCCTTCAATTATACACATGCATACGTACAAACACAAATATTTTCTGGTAATTAATAAGGGATAAGGTTACACTGAAACTCTTCACTTACCTTTTTTTCATGAAACCTGTAGGAACTTAGTGTCTTGAAAGTTCTGTCTCTGTGTCAGATGTCACTAATACTCAGCAATTGCTTTAAAAGTTATCTAGAACAGACAGATGGGCAGTCCAGATCATTGCCTGGCTCCATTTCTTTTGGGAACAGGACTAAGAGGACATACTCATCTGAGGTGGCATACTTATAAACCCCTGAGAAATAGCAGTAAATTGTCATTTTCCAGCATGAGAACTGAGTGGAAAGTTATGACAGAAAGTAAGACCTCAGATGCATATGTAAGGCCAGTAAGCATAACATTATCTTCTAAACCTATATAGTTTATTTAATACTTGGTACTTGGAGGTGATGTTCTTACATCCTCTTTTGATGTGAGGAGGTTCACAGTTCATTACAGTATGAACTGGTAGAGGCTCAGAATCAGACTGAAATATCAGAAAGGTGAGTGATCTCTTTTCCTGTTATGCAGTGTTAAATGTAGTGAGTGCACCTACATTTGTGTATCCCTCTGCCTCATAAAATAGCTCTTGTCAGACCTGTCAGAAATACTCCCATTACTTGATTGTCTCTCCATTCCTGGAGTGAAAGGTCATTTACAGTTAGAAGTACATGTTAATGTTGTATGCACTGTTTCTTATGTTGCTTCTCTTTGTTCTTCAGTGTTTCCCCAGTTCTCAGTTTCTCAGTATTCCTCTTCTACCATTTGATGACAAGGGACATCCTTTGGTAGAAAACTAGAGCTAGACAGCGCAGCTTTAGTCTGAGTTTTGCTTTTTTTTGGTTTTGTTTGACACAGTCACCTTTTTCATATCTTTTATTGTTCTCTATTTTTCTGCTTTACATGATAACAACAAGCTGATGTATGTGCTGATGGCTGTTCTGTACAGGCTCTTTATATACCTATACTGGTTAACTGAGAGCAATATTTATAATAATAACACAGAGCTCTTTGTTTCAAGACCCTAGAGTTGATTTTGGCTGTGCGCCATATGATTCTTTATTGATGCATGTGGTGTCTTTCGTGTATCATTGTGTCTCCTCCCCTTTTCTTTCCTTTACTTTGTAGGCAGGAAATAATAATCAGGAATAACACCTGATTTTAAAAGATTAAGAGCTATGTCTTCTAGGTCATCTTTGTGTTTTTATCATATTCTCACAGCACAGATTCTCTGAGACCTGATTGTTTGACTGATAAAATACCCAATTTGATGGTAGGAGGAAGCAAGGGAGTATCTTACTCCTTTGCACTCTGTACCGAAAAGTCAAAGCCTTTCTTTCTGACATCTTCTTACACTATATGAGATGAAGCATCACAGACCAGATCAATATTCCTGTGGTCTTGCATCTGAAGGAGTGCAGTGATGGATCTGTAGGGAGGGAATACTAAAAGCAGAACAGTGCCCAGCTTCTGACACTTGGTGCTTCAGAAGTTTCCTGAGCTAGTGGTTGCATCCAGATCATGTGTTTACTGTCTGCTGATGGACTGCTCTCATAATTCATTAGATGGGGGAAGTTGTGTTAGGGTTGTGTCATACTGGGGCCATCTAGAATAAATATTTCTTAAATTATGAAATCTCTGTTTTAATAGTAATGATGTGTATGAGCTCTACTTGTCTGTTCAAGCTTCCTCTCCGTCAGTAAGTCAGTCCTCTGCACAATTTCTAGTCTAAAATAATGTTATTCATCTCTCTGCCAAAGGCTGTCCTTTCTAAATAGGAACAGTTAGCCTATTTGTGTTTATTTTCCCTTCTGACATTACAGGCTTTCAACTGATTGCCCTTTCTGAGTGCTGTCTGCGTCAATTGAATGGGCAATCCTGAGCAACCATCAGCTATCTGGGTACCACACTTTGTATCCATCACACCATTTCAGATGCCAAGAAATGTTTTAAGTTGAATGCAGATGTCTCACTGAAGTGAACCTGATGGATGTAGATTTCTAGACGTGGATTGTTTACAGCAGAAGGGAAGTTAATTTTTCAAATGTATCTATGTGGTTTTGGTTTTAGATTATATAAAGAGTTTGCAGTGGAAGCAGATTTGGGGGAATTACATTTGTACTGGAGACCTGTGCTCTTCAAATCTGCATCTCACAGGGAGAATATTCCATCCCACCAATATTCATTACATCTCTCCTGAAAGATGACAGCTCTCTGAAAGATAGACTGATTATTTTTTATGTTTCACAGGACATAATTTCTTTAGATCAGATAGGATCAAACCTTTAGTCTGCTTACTCACACAGAAGCCACTGAAACTTCAATGTGTAAAATACTTAAAATTATTCATGCAGAAATGTAAAATGCTGCATGAGTTTTTTTCTTATCTGCAGAGCTGGGGATTGAATAATACTAATTTGAGGCTGTTGAGCAGTGAAAGTGAGGAAAACATTGCATCTGCATAGAACACTGGCAATTTTGCAGCTAAAGTGCATTTTCATTCCAAGTGAGTGACTGAGTGACCCCTAAGGGAGCTGACCTGAAAGTGATTGCCCTAAACCCCACAGGTAGCAAAACAGGACCTCGGAGACTGTTGTGACAATTTTATAATTCTGAGCACTAAGGAAGCTTATTCACCTAGAGTTAAGCTGCACTTCATGAAGTGACCTCTTTGGTCTTTGTTTTTCAACTCAGTGACTACTGGACCCAATCTCTGCACAAGGAAAAGGCTATTTATTATCTTCCCTTTTCCTCTGGGGAAAGTGACTGGAATAAGTAGATTTTACAGTTGCTTTGAAACTCTTTGAAGAGTTGATAAATACCTGTGGGTATAGGCACACAAAATACACCAGTTTATGTGCGTGCATGTATTTTATATCAGGGTTTAGGAGGAAGGAAGGAAACAATTTGTGAATCCTCTTACTGGATTCAGGGAGGGAATTCTGTCAGTTGTTCCTGTGGCTCAGCCTGGGCAGCAGGACTCCCTTCTGACCACCTGCAGTCCTGTGCTGTTGTTTGCATCCCACCCCCTTGCATACAGTCCAGCCTGCTGTGAAAACTGGGCTGTTCCAAACAAGCTTAGCACTTGCAAGCAACCTGGAAAGGAGCTTTAGCTGCTGATTGAATTAGGGCAGTGGTGGATATCAGAGCCCAGAAAACAGTACAGCAGCGCAAAACTCCACATTAGTAACCAATACTTGAAACAAGGTGTGATTAAACTGAACAAATAGATTTTTCCCTGGCATAGACCAAGCTCCTCTTGGAGGAGTTAACGAATCATTATAAAGTCAACCACAAAACATGATGAAAACATATTCCTTTTCTTATAAAACTCCTTTGAAAATTAAAGCATCATCCTAAAATCACTAAATTAAGGACTAGAGTGACATATTCCATTATTGTTCTAAATCTAAAGGGAGACAGAAATAAAAAGTGTTTCTGAATTTATCACAATTTCCCTTTAATCTTCAGTTTGGCTTCTGTCATACTCCATGTTGATAGATAATTTTGCTTTTATTGCAGATATTTTCCATGTAGCTTACCAACAAGGATTCAAGAAATTGACAATCATATTGGAAAGTTTAGTGTTTGTCCAAGAGATCATATTTGCAGAATAAGTAAAAGATGCGTATTAAATTATGAAAGAAAATTACTTTAGTCTTCAATGTTTTTTTTTGCATACTTAATCCTTTCTTCTTTGTACAGGTGTATAAAAACCATATCACTGACTGCCAGGCCATAGACATTTCCTCTTTAAAGCTCTCCACAAAGCCTCTTTCTTGCCATGTATTCAGTCATGAACTGTACTTTGTAGCATGGTGGCATGTAATTAAAAATTTACCAAGGAAAAAGAAATATGTTTTATTTGGTTTCTATTCCTTTCCCAGCATGTTTGCACTTGGCTGCACACTCTAGCACTCTGCTCTACTGTGTAGAACTGAGCATACAACTCACTAAAGACAAATGAATGAATTATTTCCTGTCTCTACATTTAGTCATGTTTCAATGATAGCAATGATACAGATATAACAGAATGCCCTCCCTTACTCCTCCTTTCTTTAATTAAGCTGCTGAAGTACTACAAAACAGAGAGCAGTGTATGTGAACAGCAGAGGAAATGCCTAACACGCTTTTTTCCCTTTCCTTTGCTCTTGTGTCTATCTGGAATAAGGAAGATGTAACTTATCCTGGCCTGTCAGGTCATTCAGCAAAATGCTCTTTTGGCAGACATCCAGCAAGCCTCCTTGTGTTACTGGATCCAGCCTCCCCATACCCTAGACATAAAGATCAGCAGCATCTTCTTCCTCACACTGCACTAGTAGTAATGGGGTTTGTCAGACTTAGCCCTAAGAGGGTATCTGTTAATTCTGTTTATAATCAACTGGGTGGCAGTCCTGCACAATACTTGGAGCAGCATCACTAATGACTGCAGAACTGTAGTGGATGTGCATTAGCATACGACATAAAAATAAATGGTGTCACATCAGTGATTTATTCAGTCTATGAGCTGGGTAAGTGCATAGCTAAAAATACACGAAAGAGGACTGATGGACGTTGGAGATTAATTGGATTCAAAAGGCAGAGGTGAAATCTTAAAGCCTGTGGTATGCAGAAAGGCTAGCAATCACAACCTGCCCTTGAAATATACATTCTTCTGGAGTGGTGAAACTCCAGAATTCCCACTATTTTAGTTTGTCCTGTCTTCCAAAAAGAGAAGTATGGTCAACACTATTTGCGATGGGAAACATCCATGCCAGCCTGATGCCATAATATTGGTTCAAAAGCTGCCTTCCAGGGTTACCAGCATTATTCTTCCTCACATATGGCTTTCCTTTCTTTTTTTTTTTTTTAACATCCTGTGTTTAATATATGGTGTTAAGGAACTGCCCTTGCTTTATTTACACTGAGGTTTTGTAGGGTGCAGCATTATTTTACCAGAGACATCTGCCTTACAGTGGTGAGCTAAGTGATCTCGTGTGCAATATTGAATTCATAAGCAAAGAGAGATTCTTTGGGCCTTGTTGTGCCTTCTCTGTGCCTATATTGACATCACCTTCCATGTTCCTTAGTACACTTTTTCCACCTCCCCTCAGCCCCCTCTTGCATCCCTGATGCACCCTGTGCTCAATCCCTTGCCACCATGGAGTATCCTCAGCCCTTTCCTGAGTATGGGAAGTGGTTTGCAGTCTAGCCAGGCAAGGAGCACTGAGTTTTGCAGCAGGTTTGTAGCTGTGCACGTGCTGGCTGCCTGGCTGTGATGCTGGGAACCCAGCTGGCTGCCGCCTCCTTGGAGCTGAGCAAGCCAAGCAAAACAGCCAGGGATCAAACCCTCCTTGCCTTTTCCCTGAGCAGGGAGTTCTTCTCACTAGCTGAATGCTGATTTTGCAAAACTGGAAGGAACTTTTTACCCTCGAGACCTCTGTTCTTATGTCAAATGTATTTTGAAAAAGTCAGAGGGTTCAAAATTGTTGGAGATGAACCAGCTAAGGGAATGAGGCTAAACCATTTCCTGTATGACACACCACTAGTTTTTTTCTGAGCCTAAAAATGAAAAATAGATGTTATCATGACACTCTATTGTCTCATTTTGGGTCACACATAGCTGTAGTGTAAGGAGGGGAGGGAAAGACATCACATGCACTGCAGCTGTGACTTGCAAGCTTCTGAGCAGGAGTTGCTGTTTCTAGAGCAGTGTCCTACACCCTGTCTTTCCTTACATTGGAGATGATTGTTAAGGAAGTCCTAGGGTCAGCATTCCCCCAAGAGACTGTCAGCTGCACCATCCTGTGATTCTGCATTGTATGGCTGAGATCCACTGGCCCAACCAAACTGATACCCTGACAAACCCCCAGAAAAAGCCTAGAGCTGTATGATCAGAGCTGCCTGCTTACTGCTGAACAGGAACCTTCGCAGCACTGAAATGCAACTTTTGGCAGCACACAGCCTGTGTCCCAGGGGGCTGCTGCACTCTGCAGCCTCTTGGTAGGCACCCAGGCACTGAGACCAGCTGTGCAGCCTCCTTGGGCTGGCCAGGGTCTGCTTCATCCCACAGACTGGTTTCCACTCCCCCTCACAGACAAGTCTTCATTTCTAATCTGATCCTGCAGCACTGAAGTCTTCAAGGGGAACTGAGCAACCTGTTGAAAAGAATTATCTTCCAAATATTTGGAGCTCTCTTACTGTCTAAACAAAGAATGGTTTCTTTGCCACAGAATGGCAGCAAATCTATTTTTCGTTTTCAGATGCCTCCTCTCCTTTGTAAATCATTTAGTGGCTGCTGCATCCATTCTGACTCAGTTTTTGCTGATTTTACTGTCAGTGGGTATTAGCTTACTTATCAAATTCACACACAGGAGGCAATCAATACAAAAAACAGAGGCAGTGATAAGGTGGTCATGCATCTGTTATTTCAGAATAATATGTAAAAATGGAACAAATCTTGTAAAGCCTCCTTACATAGGAAAAGGAGATGGATTCAGGGACTCACAGGCTGGTTCTGCACTGACTGAGGGACCCACCAGTGCCATGAGTGGTGTGGTTGGCCACCCAAAACAGGGCAAGGTGACTCCATTCAGCCTGTGTGAAGGAAAGCTGTTTGTGTGATGTCAAGGGAGCTGTGTGCTCTGCAGCACCTGCCATGGCCTGGCTGGTTGATAGCCAAGACCCAGGGGCTGGGCCATGAAGGGCACAGGCTTAACTAGGTCAGAATTACTGTGCAATAAGTCCTTGTGCAGACCAGTCTGTTTGACAGTGGTCTAGGGCTTTACAAATTATGAAATTCCCTGTATTTGAAATCTCAGTGCCCAGCTTTACTGCACTGCCTTTGTTTATAGGCTGAAACTATTTCTCAGGAAGCCACTGCTCATGTCTGCCCATTTACTTCCAAGGTAATTGCTGACCACTGATTTTTTTAATACATATTTTATATTCCTTGTGCTCAGAAGAGCTGTTGTCTGGGCAATAAATCAATTTTGTACAACAGAGCCAAGGTGTTCTCTGGTAGACCTACCTGCAAGCTGCCACCAACCCAAGTTAAGTTAGTACTTAGTTGAGAGAAGGAAGCCAACTCTCAAAACATGGCTTTTTTCCCTCTTTGATCTTTCCCTTTCCTGCTATACATGCAACAATAGTTCTCCTTGATCTGCAGTGTAATTAGTTTGCTTTTTTAGCACTCCTGGGCTTCAAAGTGCCTGTGACACTTTTGAAATATGATTTAAACTATTTGGAAAAGTTCCTATTTGGAAATTAGGATTATTTTTACATAAACATGCAAAAATTTCTGAGGCTCCTTCATACCAAGAACCAATGGGACTTACACAGTAGTGAGGGGATGAGTGTAGGTTTTTGTGTTTGTGGGGAGGCAAACTGATTTTCCAGACAAGTAATCTAGAGAAATGAATTTGTACATATTTGAAAAATGTGTCTATCTGTAAATATTCATATTTTATTTGCAGCTGATTGAATGTTGAGAATGCTGTCTGATTTATAAATAGGGTACTGCCTCTAAGTCTGCTGCTGCTACAGTTTCTTTATGGCTGTGCTCAATGAGAAATGTTTTTCTACTGTGACTTTCAATGATCCCAGTGAATTATTATAGCATAAAACTAGAGTAAATGAAAACACAGAATTGCAAATCTGCATTGATTTAGTAGGAAGAGCTGCCAGTCTTTATGATAGCAAGCACAGAATTGATGTTCATAATGTTTCAGGAAAGAAATGTTAAGCCTAACAAGTCAGAGAAGTTCAGCAGATGAAAGAAATTTGGAAATTCTGGGAGTGAAACAGGATGGGCTGCTTTGAGGGCATTCAAGACAAGGTTTATGGGGTTTTGGGCAACCTTATTTAGTGGAAGGTGTCCCTGCCCATGGCAGGGCTGTGTGATCTCTAAAGGCCTTTCCAACCAAAGCCTTTCTGTGGTTCTATATGACTTTGGTTTCACATTAAGACCTGTGGAAAAAACCTTTAGTTAACTAAAGGAGAAAATCCAGATACCTCTCAGGAGTTTTTAAGCATCATCAAGTTTACAACTGAAAACACTGCAAAATTTTGACAAATAATAAGTGGGCCAGAATAAGGCCATTAGATATGATTTTACTCCTCCTGTAGAACAGAGTTTGGTCTCAATACTTTTATGCCCATTTACTACTTCCTGGCTTTTACATGGGGTACTGTGTACTAACAAGGTACTGGCAAGACAGATATATTTTTTATATTATTCAGTGCTGATTAGCTGGAAGTTGAGCACAGACCACAGTGTGCTAATTGAACAACCTGGTTTGAAGGTACAAATAAAAGGGCACTCAATGTGTCTAGTTTGGCCCAAGCAGACTCATGGTTCTTATTACTACCTTAATGCCAGTATGAGGAGGTTTTTTGGTTTGTGGTTTTTTTTTTGTCACTATTTCTTTGACCATATATTTTGCTTGCACTGAAATTAAAAATACATAAACTGTGTGACTTTCTCCAGAACTCATCTCTGATAGCTGATCCACAAGGCCCCGTGTATTTATTCCTGTTATATATAAGGAATCAGTAAAATGAATGTTGCTGGAGAAGTTACCTAAAGAAGTTATTTGACTGGTTCAGAAGTAGATTATCAGTTCACCTTTCAAAAGGTGACTCTTCTCAGCTCCCATACTTTTTTCCCTCTTTAGGCTTCCAGAAGCTTTCATTTCCCCTCAGCTGGACAAACAGGGACCCCAAGACAGGATGTTGAACCCTTTCACTTGAAAGAGGGAAGCACAGGGCAGCAGGCTGCAAAGCCTGTGAGTACCTCAGGATGCTCCCAAGTGATTTTGAGAGGGACTGTTGTGTTTTGGCCAGTAGGTGAAGTGGCAGCTTTGAGTTAGTGTTTGTACTTTCTCAGTGGTTACTTGAAGGGGAAGGGGAAGCCAGCAGCAGGTGTGGAAACTCCAGCAGAGGGGAGGAGGCTGGGATGTGGCCAGGGTGTCCAGACAGTGGCCTGGCTCCTTCTTCCGCTGCACCCTCTCCCCGTGGTCCCCCGTGGGCACAACTGCAAGGTCTGTGATGCAGAGGGGCATGGAAAACAGCAGCAGCCCACAGGCACTGCTGATTAAGGCTGTGGATGCTAATGGACATTGCTCCTAAACTATTCCCAGCCTAGGTGTGGACATAAATGCTGGCTGTAGTTGTGTTGATGGGTGCAGAACTGCTCTGATCTTTTGCATACAAAGTGTCCGACAGTGGTTCTAACTAGAGAGACACTTTGTGAGAAAGGCTTCTCTAATAAATATTTTTATAAATATTTTCATTTTAGAAGATGTGATAGTTATTTTAAAAATAATAAATGTAAACATACAATTATGACTATAAATTTTGTCTTTTGCAAATTCTTATTTATCCAGTGTCTAAAGGTGAGAACACAAATCCTGTTTTAAAGTGCTTGTGATACTGAATCTTGTTCTGACTGCATTACAGGTTAGGCACAGCCTTTAAGAATTTACCAGATTGTAAAATCCAACTCCTTCTACACAAACCCCTAATGCCTGTTCTGTTTTTAAAATAGCCAGCATCAATTATTTAGTTGAATGTACTCCTAAGGTTCTTGCCAGCTCAGTAAGCTTTGTGAGTGTACAAGGAAATATCTGCAAGCTGCAGGCTCTTTTGGGGATGTACTACAGAATTTGAGAAGAAAACTGTACGAACCAGACTTTAACAAAATATTTCTGAATTTATTTACAAGGCTGAGTTAGCTGTCTACAGGGCCTGGCATACTGTTAGAAATGTTTTTTAATGTTTAACCTCCTTAAGGTTTTGGAGTTTCGTAGTTCAGATATTTCTAATACCGTAAATAATCTAGAGGACTTTTTAAAATTATATTAATAGAAAATGTTTCAAGTGTTTTGGCTTTGCTAGATTCAGAGTGTAGGTAAGTCTTACATGATGCTAAGAAGAAAATGCTGTCTCTTTGTAGGGTAAAGCTCTGAAACTCAAGATAAGAATTATTGTTGAATATTGTCATAGTTAAATATATCTGATATAGATGTTTACTGTATGTCTAACAAATGTTTAATATAGATCTAGTATAGACATTTCCATAGAAATGCATCACGTCTTAAACCTAACTCTTGTTCTGAGGTCATCTTTTTCATGTGGATAGTATGAACTCACAGACTTTTTATTCAGAATATTATGAATATGACTGTAAGCTATTTTGCAAGCTGAGGAAAAGAACATTTTCAGTGGTTTTGTGGGATAACATTACAGGTAGTACATGCCATGCTGATGAGTAGGAAATATGCCACTTGGTTTCTGTATGAGGAGAAAGGATTGATGGTGGGATGATAAGCAGAGGCACACAACACCAACACTTTTTTGGTACTTCAGCAGAAATACCAGAGACACATCATTGATGTGAGTGATAAATTGTAGTGGAAATAATATGCAGTAGATCAGAGAATGAATGGGTGAGATGTGCTATCCTGTGAATTCAATACAGCGTGTAAAACAATTTGTGAGAAAACATAAGTTCAAACAGAGTTGGACTTGATGTCATATTTTGAACCCTGTGTTCCTGTGTAAATGGTCAGTATTTTATTGCAGCCCGGGGTTGGAGTAGAGTTTCAGCACAGCTCAGTGATGATGAAATCTGACTCAGGGTCACACTGTCGAATGCCCAGTTCTGCAATTAACTCATCATCTCACTTAGCTCCTTCCTGCTTCTGCTGTCTTATTGTAACTTAAGTATCAGCAGCTGCCACAAAGTGGCTACTGTGTTAATTTGTGGATTTTTCTAAAGCATTGTAAAGACACACATAAGATGAAAAGCATTAAATCTAAAATTTACCTTAGTTCTTAAATGCCACCTTCACAATTTTTATCATGCTGGTCATCATAGTACAGAGGAAGCATAGCTTGAAAATTTGGCTGTAGAAGATGCCAACAATGTCCATACAGAAAGAAGTTCAACAAAGGTAGAGCTTATCTGGGCTGATGGTGCCCTGTACAAAATTACATATTTAAATCATAACTTTTTTAGGCTGTGTCACCATATGCCCCAGAATGCCCTGACAGGTCAGCTCACTGGGCACTACTACTGCCTAAGAAGCCTCTTAGATTATGTCCCGGTCATCAGAGACAAGTACTTCATAATTGGACTACCTCAAGAGAAAAAAGAGGAGTAAGAGTTAAAGAAAAACCCTGCAGCTAATGCCAGGTTTGCATTGAGTTTGCAAGAGTGCTCCTGGAGGCTCAGTCAGTGCATATTGCTAAGTAAAGGTAAATACATGTCTGTAAAAGGGAATGATAGTCTGAAAGTGCCTTGAGCTGTGTGTTCTGCCAGTCTTCTGGCAATTTTTGGTGGATGGAGAATGGGCACAGAGTCTCCTGCAAAAACTGCCATACAGAGAAAGAAAACTTTGAAAATGTTCTTGCTTCTAATCCCAGCTCTACATGTAAGGGAAAAACAAACAGATAATCTCATTTTCAGGATGTAAATCCACTTCTTTAATGATTAAACTTAGGTAGTGAGGGTTGTTTACTCTTTAAATTTTATTTATTTAAGATTTAAATGAAACCTGTTAATAAGCTGCAGACATGTGACCTGTTGGAAGATAGGAGAGAAGAAGCACATAACAACTTAGGAGATGCCCCTCTATCAAGTGCTCCTTTCAGAAAGCACCATTTTTGGACCATGTCACAAGGATCTTCTTCCTCAAAACTTGTGTCTAGAAAGGCATGCCCTTCTGCTGACTCCCTGTGTGACTCTCTTAGCACCAGCTGACAGATGGGTTTAGAAGTAGTCCCCCAGCACACTGGTTTTGCTTTTGGTCATCTTGTTCCCCAGCAAAAGAGAGGCTCAGGGGGAAACATGGGAAAACAAGTGTTAAGGTTTAGGCAGAAGCTTGTGTCAATGACAAAAGCTGGGAGTTGTAGTTACAAGCCCAGTGAACTATAAAAGTTGAGAAGGTGCTCATCAGCCCTCCCCTGCTGTTTAACTGCACACCAGTTGCAGGCATGTGGAGCAACACCAGTTTGGGGTAGCTCTTATCTGGCTGGTAGTTGCTGGAAAGTAACCCCTTCACAGGCTTATTTTACAGGCTGTTTTCCTTCCTTTACCTGCCTAGTTTTGTTGGGTGTTGTCTAAGCCACTGTATTTTGCACTCCTGTCTCAGACTGCCCTGAGAAGCTTATAAGCTTAATAGTCTTTTATGTATTATCATAAAAAGTTGTACACAGGCCATTCATAGCACAGTTACTCTTAGATTTAGGAGGAGTTTTCTCTGAACACAGTAAGAGAAGAGATAATAGTAATCCTAGAGCAGATTATTTTAGTAGATTTAAGTTTCAAGCTCATGCTGCCCCCACTCCAGATCGTTTCAGTCTGTGGGTTCAAGAGTCTCAGTGTCCTGCCCTGAACTCATTTGGGAGTTAGGACCAAGAGTGGTGGCCATCCTAGTTTATCAGCAAGGACTGAATCAAACGTTTTGTTTGCACCAAGGAGCTGAGTTCAGCTGCAGACCCTACACACCTGCAGTTCATGCCATGCACTTCCTGCTACCCTTGGAGTCAGAAGGATGTTGAGTAAATAATAAAGCCATGGTGCATTTCAGGAGCATCCATCTTGTGGCAGAGAAGGCATTACAGACCATTGACTCTGCTGGGATTATCAAGAGAGAGTTCTGTGAGTCCTAATGCTGTGCACTCTGATCGAATACTGGTTTGTGCCTCTCGAACCTGTAACTTGTCATCAGCAAGAAAATATTTCAGTACCCTATAATACTCTGTGGAGTTATACTATTACACTTCAAGGAAGTTAATGTATTAACTTATAAGCAGCTACACATTGTCCTTTTACACTTTAAAATGAAACATCCAAGACCCTGACACATCCTAGAAAATGTGTGTATACATATGAATGTCCTTTTATTTCTTTAATAACACTGAATTTTCTTAAGCTACCTGTTCTCCTCCTGTGCTTTGACACTTGCCTGTGTCTCTCCATCAGATTGTGGCCCAGGCACACTCGCTTTCCTATCACTTGTTACGCTGCTTTTCTGTGCTTCAGATACCAAGGAAGGTGAGAGCAAAACCTCACCTACTGGAGTGAGGCAGATGTGAGAGTGCCCAGAGAGCAGCGAATGTGAGGACAGCTGCAGTATGGGAACTGGGGATGGCTTCAGGATGGGTTTCAGGGACTGCTGCAGCATGGGGACCACTGTAGCATGTGAACTGGAGACCCCTGCAGCATGGGGACCACTGCAGCAATTGAACTGGGGACACCTGCAGTATGGGGACCACTGCAGCAAGTGAACTGGGGACCCCTGCAGTATGGGGACCCCTGCAGCATGGGGACCACTGCAGCATGCCTGTTGCATCTGCGTCAACCTGCCCTGCACAGGCTGCCACAGAAACTGGCAGTCGTGCCAGAAAGGTAGCTGCAAGCAGCTGGAGAAAAGGCTTTAATCAAGAATTGTTCCTGCCCTTTCCACCCCTCTGGTCCTTTTTTGTCCCTGCTTTATCAGTTATTACCAGTTAATGTTTCATTTTCTGGTTTTGTTTAACTGAAGCCATGAAGCACCTTGTAAACAGCAACTGCCAATTAGTTATGAGGAAAGCAGAAATTTAGCTTCCAGCTTGCCTGCATTTGCGGGGCTATAGCAGGAGTTAATTCAATTGCTTTCTTATCTTCTGAACTATTCTTGCTACGTTCATTTGTGGTTGCCAGGTGCTTCTGGGATGAGCAGGCCCTGTCTTTCCTGTCCTTCTCTCCCTTTTTCCCTCTGATAAGGAGCTGCAGCTAGGTGGATGGATGGATGGATGGATGGATGGAAGGAAGGAAGGAAGGA
>VZTZ01028217.1:19011-67655 GCA_013400955.1 Drymodes brunneopygia | reverse complement strand
TATATGTGTGTGTGTGTGTGTGTGTGTGTGTGTGTATTTCCATAAGACTAAAATTAATTAATGTTAATGGGAACTGTTTGAGAATAGCCCATCTCACTGTAGTCACTTGTATCTGAGAAGATTCCCCTGATCATCAAGAAGTGCTTCAAAGGGGTGACTTGTTTCAGACTCTTGGGTTTGGATGAGATGTTTTGGGTCCTGGATGTCCCTCTTTCTCTCTCCAGGGACACAGGGGAGGTGCTGACATAGTCAAAATCTGTGTTTGGTCAAGTGAATCCTCTTACTTTCCTGATTTTGCCGTCTTCATGTTACACAGAGTTGAGCTGCAGCGGGATGAAGGGAAGGCTGTGGATGGTAGTCTGCATTCATCCTTACCTAGGTCCTAGCAGTGTCTCTGAGAAAAAGGCAGAAGCACTGGGTGCAGCAGAAATGTTACCTTACAGAAGGCAGCAAAGGAGTCCTGCAACAACTGCTGTCTTAAAAGTTGATATTGGAAGCAGGATGAAAGAGGACAATGTAGGGATGGGTTTTGTGCAGTGGTGCCATCCTGTTCTTCCCTTCCCCCAGCCTTTCTTTTGTTCCCAGATTTGGCATATGAAACTAGGTCAAGGCTCTCTGCATACATGGTTTAGAAGTACTAGTCACTCTGTGAGCATGACAAAGCATGTTTTGGTGAGGGTTAGGGTTTGGGGTTTTTTTCACATAATGTGGAAAATGGATTCTATTTGGGATTAAACTGTGTTTTAGCTGTTTCTTGGGAAATGGCACTGCCAACCTTTCATCTGTTTCTGGGCTGATCTAGATGCAGTGGGATGTTCTTCTTTTCTCTCTGAAGAAGTCAGGCGCCACATCATAGAAGAGTGACAAAGCGTTGGGACTCCTCTGCAAACACGACTGCAGAGAAGTCACCCTTAATGTCCTGCAGTGGGGTGGGGAAGAACAGCATCTGTGACAGGCAGCTCACAGTCCTTGACCACCAAAATCAGTGAAGATGAGGCACATCTGGGCAGCATATGATGTTCTGCCCTGGGAGGAAACCCTGCTCGCCCTGCTGGCTCTCACCCTGCTGGTATCATTTACGGGTTGTGATGTAAAGCAGAGGAAATGGGGAGTGTGAATACCAGTCTCACCCTGTAGAGGATCTGGTTTCCTTAGGTACAGTTTGTGCTTATCATTCTTGTGCAAAAGTTAGTAGGTCACAGCTGGTTAAACAAACCCTGCCCAATTATAATTTCCGTGCTTACAACACAGAGTATTTAACCTCTCATTACTCCTTTCCACCCAAATCAAAGGTCTAATTTTTTGCTTTCAATTTTACTTTGTTCTTTTTTTCAGTGTAAAACCTGTAAAATCCTGTAAAAGACCTGAACTTAATCTCCAAGAGTAACTGATGTCTCTTATTTCAGAATGTACTAACTGCATATTGTACTTCAAGTATGCAAAGCCACTGTCTATAAAAACAGGAAAATGCATTATTCATGTAATAAATGTTGTTTTTTTCATGTCTTCTGGCAAAAAAGCGGGCTGCCTACTAGTAATTGCACATCATATTTTAAAATAATGATGCAGATTTTTAGTGTGTGTCAGTTGCATTGCCCTGCCTGTCTTCTGTCCCAGCCAGCAAAAGCACGTTCCTAGAGGAAGAGACCCTGAATGCCCTCAGTGCAGCAGCTCACATACTTGCTTTATAAATTAGATGCTTTAAGAAAGCTTCCTACAAATGTCTCTCAAATTCAGCAGGTTTAGAAGGTCAAACCTTTACCTTGTATTGTGCACATCACAGCTAAATCATGTTATGTCTAAAATACACATGCTCTAAATCTGAAAGACAAATCTTATGTTCAAGTAACAGTTTAACTAAAAAAAACAAAGGATTTCTGGGACATGACAGGCACAAAGAAGCTTCAAAACACTGTACACTTCTAACTCCTTGCAGTAACTCCTTCTAACCTCAAACACACTCTGCTGTCTAAGTATGGGCGCACATTCCTTAACTTGTGGATCATGACTCACACTAACAAAGTGCTGGTCATGTACAAAACACTTCAAGAGAAGATCAGTATTTGATAATGCTACAAGAGAATTTGTTCTAGGCACTAAGCCATCTGCAGCTTTACACATGCATTATAATGTGTCTTGCAACTGGACATGGGGAATAAACAATCATAGTGACAATCTGAATGCAGTCAGTGCAAGCCACAGAAGGGTTTTGATGCAGCTACGAAAGGCATGGCAAAGGAAGCACAGCATTGCTCTAACACTGCTCCCTCCACACCTTTCTCCTTGGCACCAGCTAGGCAATGGCCACTTCAGCCTCAACCAAAAGCTGCTGTTAATGCTGCGCTTAGGGTTTGAGTTATGCTTAGGGTTAGGGTTGGAAAAACTACAAAGCCAAGAGCTCCAGGGACACTGCAGCTACAAAAGGCATGCCAAGGGTAGCACAGCACTGCCCCAGCATTGCTCCCTCCACACTTTTCTCCTTGGAACCAGCCTCAGCCAAAGGCTGCTTTTACTTCTCTGCATAGGGTTAGGGTTACTCTTAGGGTTAGGGTTAAGAAACCCACAAAGCCAAGAGCTCCAGGGACACTGCAGCTTCAAAATGCATTCCAAGAGCAGCACAGCACTGCCCCAACATTTCTCCCTCCACACCTTTCTCCTTGGCACCAGCCATGTGCTGGCCACCTCAGGTTCAGCTCATGCTCCTTTCACTGCTCTGCTTAGGGTTAGTGTTATGCTTAGGTTTAGTCTTAGGGTTTGATTTATGCTTTAAGAAAACCACAAATCCTAGAGCTTCAGGGGTGTTGGACTTTTAAAAGCAGAAGTTGCTTCTACAGACACTCACCACACTCAATGGCCAGCACAAGGTAAGGCAGTGGCACGGGGCTCACTTCTCCTCCCAGGAGGCAATAACTGCTATGCTGAATCTCAGGATCACCACAAGAAAACTCTTGGGTGTAGGACTGGGACATGCTGAGGCCAGGGCTCTCCCACAACTGTCCAGTTGCAGGATGATGCTGTTGTTCATTCCACACAGATAAATTGTATCCCTGACTTCCAGCACTCCTGCTCTGTCCTGGAGCTGGTCCCTCAACAGAGTTCATAAATTAGTCAGAGGCAAAGGCTGTGGGCCCCCAGGATAGGACTGGGCAGCTTCCACTCTGGAAGTAATGCATGGGAGATAGTCCTGGGATACAGATACCTGGAGACCAGAATGAAGCAAATCTGACACAAGCTGTTTATGTAAACACACAAATTTTCTGTGATGGATTCAGAATTTTCTGAAAGGCCTTAAAATGCATTATAGGGACATACCCACTGAGCATTGCTTCTTCCCTGCCCCATTGCATGACAATAGTGTTTTCCAGTGCCTACATCACAGATTTCACCCTCGCTGTGTCATCTTGCTATTTCACTTCCTTTCTCCTGATTTCTGGGGACAAGGCTTTTTAAAAGGCAGTATTCCATTTTCTGCTTTCAGAAGGACCTCTCTAAGGGCAATCTTCCAATTTTCTATTCTTGACTGCTCAAAGTTGAGCCAAGTAGGAGGGTTAAGAAGAATTCTGCTACAATTCATCTAACAGGCTTCCCAAATTTCCATTTATGTAAGTACTGTATTTAACATTGTTTGTGGAACCTGAAATACAGGGGTGGGTCACATGACTTAGAAGAATGCACTTGGAATACAGCATCAGCAAACAGGCTGAACAGGTATTGAAAGGGGGAGAAAACAACTGTATTGAAACACAGAAATAGAAGGTAACCCTCAAGCCTTTAGGGAAAAGCAAAAGTACTTAGCTAATTTTAACTAATAATAAGCAAAAATAAATAAAGGAAGAAGCTAAAAAAAAGGAAAAAAGGAAAGTAAAAGAGGAGGACAGGAGGAAAATGCATGGAGAAGGCAGAGACTTTTCTTATTTTTCATCTTTTCAGTCATTCTGGAATATTTTTGCATCCTTATGGCTCACAAAATTCTTTGTAGAGAAGAATTGTATTGATCCTCTCAGTCCTCAGCTTCAGTTGGCCTCATTCTGCCTTTAATGTTGCTTCCACAGTATCAGAAAAGATCTCAGCAGGTTCAGTGACACGACCAGATCATGAACCCTCAGCAAATGTTTGCATGCCTTTTTGCCATCCTGCAAGCAGTTAGTACTTGAGTCAAGCATTTCTGCCAAATTCTACTGGAAGTCACGGGGAAATGTTTCCTTTGTTTAATATCATCTCATGAGATGTGCAATGAGACAAGACATGCGACAGGCTATTGTGCAATTGCAGCCTTACAGCAGTGTTCAGAGTATGGCACAGGGAAAAAGGGCCTATTTTTGGACACACAGCAGAGATGGGGTAGAATTGCACAGAAGTTAAATCCTTTGTTTTATTGCTGCTTTCCTCAAGTGGATCACTTCAACAGCATCTCTGCTTGCTCGCTATGAAAAGTGCTGTTACAGAAATCTGCCTTTCCACTCACTTTAAAAATGGATCAGTGCATTTGTTTTCTGTCACAAACAGTTTGAATCTCTCCCCATTCCTTGAACCAAATCTTTATGTAGTTTCTGATAGACTTTGGTGCCCTTAAGAGCCATTCCTCACAAACACATCCAGAATGGAAGCACTTGGGGAAGTACAGCCTGGAAGCACCTTTCCTCTCCTTAGTGTCCATCTTGCTCCTTTTTTCTTTGCACTGAGTAGCTCTTGATAAGAAAGAGCCGGGCCTTCAGTGAGGTATGGGGTCTCTGCTTTCTCCAAAAGTCTGGAGGTACCAAAATGTCCTCAAAGGTCATCTGCCACTAGGGCTTCTCTTGAGACCACTCAGGCTTTATGAGATAGCACTGTTCCCTTTGCTTCTTACCAGCTGGCCAGGAATAGGTGAGGGCACACCTCAAATCTAGGTCACTTATGTTCACAGAGATTTGGATACAAATATTAAGAGGAGTTCTACACAGAACCTGTACAGCCCCAAACAAAGGGAGCTGTCAGAGATACCAGCTTGCTCTGAGCTAACAAGGTCTGACAGTCAGTGTGCTCCTCCACAGCATGGCCGTGGCTGTTCTGCAGGACATCCCCCAGGAAAAACTGCATCACCACTGGCTCTGCATGAGCAGCTCTTCAGGCTGCAGCCCACAGGCTGCTCAGGCACAGCTGGGGAGGAAGGGAAGGTCTCTGAGGGTCTGCTGTCAGAGCTTCACCAGTAACAGCAAACCTCATAACTGTCAGCACAGGGGCTTTTGTGTTACAAACAAAAATGGGTTTCAAGTTTTTAGCACCATGGTTCTAAAACACATATGCCTGTGCATGAAAACTGTCTCACTCTAGCACACTGGAAAAATGCTAGGTATAGGTTCATTATCAATAAAAATGCTCTGTTCTGCCTGATGAAAGATCAGATGTGATGCAAATGGTAAAAAGGGTTTTTGGAGAAAAAAAGGGGAGATTTTTTTCCACTTCAGTTCTTTAAAAAACAAAGACAGGAAAAAAGATAGTCCTAGTTTGCTTTCCTCCTGTGTCATAGAATCATCTTGTCTTTATCTCTTTGGAAATAAGTACAAGGCTACTGTCTCACTGTACTTGTATGCTGTAATTCAAATTAATTGCATTGTTGATAGTGACTGGAAAAAAACCCTCCATCCATTTGGAATACACTCCCAGGAAAATGCATGGGTGCCTAAAAAAATAGAGAAGACTGTTTGAAAATAAGAGCAGCATTCAATTAGTTATGAGAGTCCCATCTAATATGATGAGGAAAAGGCAACTCAGAGGCCACACTGGTATCTGATATTTGGTACACTCTGCTCTGACTTTGAAAGTAGGCCATGTATGAGAAAAGAGAGAAGCATCTGTTATCAATCCTTGGGAAAAAAAACCAGTAAGATTAAATCCAGAATACATGTCCTACCACGATGCTGGACTACTTCAGCTTCCACAGAATAGCTTCCATGTCTTTAACTACAGTCAATTTTTTATTGTTGGTCCTACCTCAGAGGCATCAGGACATTTTATTCATCAAAGCCATCCAGATTCTGCATGTCAGTACAAATCCTGTTTCTCAGTTATGCTGAGTAGGTACTATGTGTCATTGTCACCTAAATCAAGGCAGAAAATTGTATTCCTATAAATCATTGTTTGGGAAAGGCATTATTAGAGGTGAAATCATAGTATCCAACATTGGATAATTAGCAGAATGGCATTAAAGTGAAGAAACATGTGAGAATGATTACTTAAAGCTGCCTATTACCTTGGAACAAGTTAATATTGTCAGAAAGACTCATTTTTACTTTCCCTGACAAGATACCAGCTTTTTTTTTTTTTTTGCCAGTGTCATTCAAGGTGCCTCTTGAGCACTTAAGTACATAATTTGGCATTATGTAACTCCATGTGATGCTGTATCTGAGAAAACCACTCCACCTAAATATCTTGTACACAACCATGACAGACGTGGATCAATCAAAACTGCTGCCAAGTGTTAGAGAGCTCAGAAGGGTAATTAACCAAAACTGAAAGTTAGTAGAAACACCAACATCTGTCATGCAGAGTAATTCCATTTTGGTGACATCAGTGTGATTACATTCTGTCTCAGATTTTTGTTATTCTGCATATACACTTCTGTAGAGAGTACTTTCTAGAACTCCTGATGGAGAATCAAGTTAATAAGCTGTGATCATTGAAATTTTAAAATTAGCTGTTAGGTTAGGTTCTTTGCCCCATGGTAAGGAAGGAGTAGGAAGCACAGAGGACATTGTTCTCTGAGGAGCTCAAGGCAGGTGGAGGAAGGAAGAGTGCCTCTGAGGGCAGGCTTTACTCAACCTGCAGCTTTGAGGATCCAGGAGCTGTGGGAGTTGTAGCTGTGAAGCAAGTGAGCTCTGAATCACAGAGTTACTCAATAGAGGCAGCACATGGTGCATCCTGTCTGTAACACTCTGGTAAGTTTGAAACATACCCTGAGGACTAAAATGTCTCTTGGTAAAGGAATCAAAATGTTTGTATTAAAAAAAGAAGTAAGGTGACTTCAAAATTCTCCTAATGGTCTATAACAAAATCACCTGTGCTTCACTGTAACCCTACATGGTAGCACCTAAGAGAGATAGTGGCAGACTTGATTAAAACAAATAGACACAAATATTATTGATTTAGATACATGTTTGAAAGTGCCTCTGACTGGGGACATTTACAGCAAAACATATGTCTGAGAGGAATGTCCCTGTTTCAGAAGCTCTACTGCCTCCTATTCCTGACATTAAAATAATTTCTTATACAAAGTGGGAGAGCCACTAAAGCTTTCCAAAGTTCTCAAAAGTGCTTGCGAAACTTTGGAAACTGAAGGACAGGACCCTTGGAGCTGGAGTCCAGAGCTAGGTTTAGCAGGAGCACTCCCCACTGATTTTCATGAGACCTGGACTCACACAGCAATGCAGGGGATCAGCAACCAGCTAAACCATCAGAAGTGTTCTTCCAATGCAGTTGTACAAGGGCTTCCAGGAGCCAGCTGGCTCCCCATGCTTGGATTGCATTATGCTGTGCAATGCCACACATAAAGCTTTTACTGCACTCTATGCATCTTGTAAATATATTGCTCAACCAAGCTTAGACATTACTTTATCATTTCACTGCAGCCTCTTTGTCATTCTCAATCCTTCTGTACTTCATTCCCATGCTTTTAAAAAAAAAAGTTTCCCCATTCGACCAGTCCTTGCAATATAAAAAGCAGTCTAAGCTGAAACTTTTCCTGTAGCTTCACGTCCTTCTTTGAAAGGCAATTCTAAGGCAAGGATCTTGTTCTTTGTTTTGGTCAAACACACACAAGTGCTTTCAAAAGTGACCTGGAGTTTGTATCAGTTGCAGGACTAGCAAGAAAATTACAGGGGCAAATAACAGCTTCTAGGACTGAACTTGGCAGAGAATTTTGGATGAAGTTAAATATGATTTAGTGTCACACTAAGCCCTGGTGAGAAGAAAATGGAAACGGATTGCTCTGGCATTAAGGAACAAGAAAGATGAAGCACCTGGTATTTGCATTTTGTCTTACTTCCTATTAACACACAATTCCTTATTTGAGGAAAACATTTCCCTCACAAATTGCCTTCACAGTATTTTAAGCAGGGAAAAGTAGAAATAAAAGCACTAGGTAGTTCTATCTCCTTGCAAATCTCCAGAAAAATCCTCAGTCTACAATTACATACAACTCCACTGGATAGCACAAGCATGGTCATAGTGGGTCAGAGCAAAGGTCCATCAGCTCAGAGCCCTGCCTCCCACAGTGATCAAAAGCAGATCCGTGAGAAGATTACAAAAATCTCCAGAACAAGCATATGATGGCATTTCCCACTGATGTTCTCACGGCCTCTTCAGGCATTTCCTCAGCCAGAGGTAATTGCTAAATGTTTAATAACGCTTGGTAGATTTGTCTTCCACCAGCCTGTGCAGGCTCCCTCCGAGTCCTATGAACTTTTACCATCCACCGCATAATGCAGCAAGAAATCCCACAGCCTAATTACAGACTGTGTGCAAGAAACACTGTGGTGTTGTTGTTGTTGTTGTTGTTGTAGTTGTTGAGAGCTGGTTACCTGCTGTTCACCTCTGCGCCTTACACTGGGGATGACTGTGAGGAAACACTCCTTGTTTATCCCCTGCCCTTGACTGACAATTTTACAGGGCTCCCAGTTGTACCTCTTGTTCCACCCAGCAACCTTTCATCATCCATATGGCTCCTTTGGGAACCTTTCTGAGTTTTCTTTCCTTCCTCAGGTGGGGTCCAGAGCTGTGTAGGCTTGTCAACACAGATTTATCCAGTGGTGAAGTGCTTTTCTTATTTTTTTCTTTTTTACCTAAAGGGAATCAATTTGCTATTCTTTTTATCACCACTGAGCTGAAATTTTGACAGAATTATCTGTTGTAATTCTGAGATTTTTTTTATTGCATGGTCAATACATTGACATGTAATGGTCAAGTCAGAGGCTGTAATTTTATACATTCAGATTGGTTTCTTTCCCCCAGGTGCATCATTTTACTAACACACTGAACTCTTTTTTCTTCATTTGAAAGAAAGTTCAGCTTTTTGAAGGATGCCTTCTTGCTTTAATAATCTGATTAATCCTGCTTTTTAGCAAGGATTCCTCTCACCCCTTCTTAAGGCTTTCTTCACATGTGGTATGCATTTCTTGAATGCTTCCAGTATGTCCCCAAAGAGTCTCCATGCCATCTGCAAGGATGGAAATACCACAGCTAAGCCTTTTGATTTTTTTGAGCAAGTATTATCCTTTTTATGTAGTCTCTTATTTTGAAGTTGGTAGGTAAGCTCTCTACCTGCTCACTAAGCATACTCTGATAGAGGAGAACATAAAATTGAACATAGATCCCACAGAAGAATAAAAAGATTAATTCATAAGTCATTCTCTGTGGCAGCCATCAACCTCCCTGATGTAGTAAACTATGAATCAGAACATAAAGGTGATGTGATGCTCAGGTAATAGGACAGCTGTACTCAGACATGAAGTGTTGAGATCCCTCAGTGAGGCATGTAAGGATTTACATCACTTTTAGTTAAATAAAATTAACACTTTTAAGTGAAAGGAAGATGTCTACACTTACAAGGCACATATCATGATCCTGGAACAGACACGATGGACAAAATTTAAATTCATCTTCCCCACGTTGTTTTCTTTCTTTGTGAACAACTGAAAAAAGTGCCTCTTTATCAAAAAAGGTGCCAGTCCCATTCCCAACAAGTTGTAATTCCTACCATAATTGATGTCTGATTGCTGCATCAAACTGTAGAAAGACCACTTCTCTCTGAATGGCTAACAGCTGGGACACTCTGCTGAGATCCAGTGGATTCTGGAAGCTGTAATAATTTTCTGTATGTCTTGAAGTTCAGTCCCTGCAATCTCAAGAAGAGCAAGTTTATCAGGTAAGGTGTCAGAAACGGCACATAAAAATACGTCAGTTTTGTAAACTCGTTTTCCCTCCAGAGGTTTTGTATTTCAGGACTTTCTCAATTTTTTATCCTCTCCTGTGATGCAGAAGAAGAATGTGTTTATAACCCCATCAACATTACAAAACAAGGCTTTAAGAATAGAGATTGTGGCAGGCGGAGAATTATGAGTATGTAATAAAGTCAGGGAGGAAAAGACATAATGAAAAGTTGCAAGCAACTCAAAAGAGTGGTTCTTTCATCAGCCCTTCCTATTAAAAAGTTGAGCATTATAAAATCCCAGCAAAGATGGTTGTAAATCCTACTGACTATCATATTAAGATTAGGTTTGTCAGACACAAGCAGAATCATGTCCAGAGATGGCGTTTTGCTTACTCCAAAGACCTAAACTAGATACTACTGGATTAGGGATGAGAGGGACAACATTTCCAACAGGTTTTTAATGAGATGCTATCCTGCAAGGTTGTGAATATTGTCCTACCGTGGCTCTGAAGTTTTTTATTCCCTCTAAGCTTAGCAAAAACTTCTCAAAGCATTGGGTTTCTGCAAGCCATTACCCTTGCAAGAGCACCTGCCCTTACTTGGAGCTTGCAGGAAGTGTGGGCACAGGGCTTGATGGCCTCCCAAGACAGCCCTGGCAGAAGTGATTTAACTCAGAACTACCTGTTATAGAAAGCCAATGTTCCGTCTGTCAGACTGAAGGGCCTGCCATCATTCAGGGAAGTTAAATGGTCTGATTTGGAGGAGAGGGAAATTATTTCTCAGCAGCAGCAACCAAAAAGATTTCTTGGTCATGAGCAATGGAGTAAAACTCTGTAAAAATGTGTTACAGAGACAGCAGAGCACCGAGGATTCTATCACTGTCCATATTTTCTGTTTTAAAAGTGTAGTAGCTAGGCACACATTAGACGTGTCTGAAATTGAAATACATTACACATAATATTCCTCCTACATCTGGTTATGTGGTCTCTCACTGATCATTGAGCTCAGCCTTTTTGATTGTTTCAAAGCTCATTATGCATGCTAATTTACGTGAGCTTCTCAGTCACATACAAATGAAGTTACTGATAGGCACTTGATGGCACAATGAGAGCATACCACAGAACAGGAAGGGCTTTTTGTCTAAGAAAATAAACCCACTTCAAACATCAAACATTCATAAGCACAGTAATAAAATAAAAGCTGTAACAAGTATTTATGATTCACTGACTCCTTTCTTCCTTCCAAAATGAAAATTCAAGAAGATAAATTCAGAACTGATAATAAAAGTCTTACTCACATAAAAAAAAAATACAAAAAGGATAAAATCTGGGGATATTAAAAGACCAAACTGGTCTTTTATATATTTTAACCAATTATTGAAGAATTTATTGTTTTTATCAAATTGTTGTAATAATTTTTTTATTTTTTAACAGATGCAGGACAAAAGGAAAGCTGTGCAGGGAAACTCTCTACTCCTGAGTTGCATGTGAGCAGCACCAAATGTACAGATACATGAAGAGGGGCATTTCCTGGTGACAGGAAAACAGTCCAGGCACACAGCACTCACACCCACAGAGGAGATGGTACGCACAACAAGCCATGTTTTGAAATTCCAGCTCATTATACTGTGAGAATACTCCAGGGGCTGAAAAGCAAAATGCCAAAAGAGCACTTCAATACTTGGGACAGGATTATCTCACATGACCTTTGCTGCCTAATTATCATATATCAAGTTTAACTGGGCTCCTGCAACCTTAGGCACCTCCAAAGGGGCTTTCATCCCACTCACAGTGAACACATTTTAGCTGAAGGTGTCTTTGTAAGAGTGTCCTGCAAAGCTGTCCAGTGTCAGCAGAGGTACCAAACCAGTGATGAGATGCTGGTAGTTACACATCACCTCCCTGCCAACTGCTAAAGGCAAATCCCAGTCCTGCAGCAGTTTGACTCGAATAACAAGCCAAAGCTCTTAGGGTAACCTGTACTCTCCATGCAGGATGACACACACCTCAGCTGTTTCACCCTTGGGAAAGGAACGGAAATGACAGATTTACCAGAGTAACCCCAGCCTGCCATTTCAAATCTTCTGGTAAAGAGAAAGTCATCATAGGCTGACCAGATGGTTTAACAGGCACTTGCTAAAGGTGGAAGAGCAATTTTTGGACCATGTTTTCTGTTCCCTGCAGGAGCAGACCTCCCAAGCCTGGTGAGTGCATTGCTTTTCTGTGAGATCATGACAGATCTGTGATGTTGTGGACATGATCTGGAAACACAACAGCCTTCCACAAGTAAAATGTATAAGGAAAAAGAAAAGAAAAAGGATGAAATTTCATCTTGACTTTATTCTTCACTTGACATCAATCTCCTCCTTTTTTCCCTTTCTCAGCATCAGCATTTTACACTCTTTTGCACCTGAATTCATCTTCCCCAAACACTCAGTATCAGTCACTGATCAATCCTCTTGGTCACTCCCCAGTCTGGGGTCAGAGGCTCTGGATTTAAGACACAAAAGCAGTTTGAGGAACTTCCTACTTGAGGAAAAGCCAGGGTGTATGAAACCATGTGGTAAAATGCATCAACCATTTCCAGGCTTAGGTGGGGAACTCTGAGAGCAGACTGCAGACAAGACAAAGGCACAAATAAAACCTTTCAGATGATTGCCTTTAAGTAAACCCACCGAAGTAGCAAATATTTTTGCTTCTTGGGCCACAGCTGCTCCCAGAGACCAAATAAAACCTTGCTGGGATGGCACTGGGGATCCCAGAGCACGTCCATCCACTGGGTTTTGTTGAGGCTCTAGATATCACTCCCAGCTGCCACTATTCCATCTCGTGTCACAGCCTCTGGTTAAGAAACTGCTTCCCCAGTGTCTCTTACAACTGCTTTCTTCAGTGTTTACATTTAGACAGACTGACAGACACACCAGATAGCCTTCCCCCCACAGTCCTTTCCCCCAGCTCCCACAGTGCCAGGGCCCACCAGGTACCTCATCCCTCCTACTCCCTACCTTACATATTTCTGCACAAGTAAGTCAAGAGGTCAAAAAGGGCCCAGCCTAAAATTTCAGTGTGCACAGGGACAGGGACGATACAACATAAACTGATGGGCTGGAAAAAATTTTGAAAATAGGAAATATTTGGGTGGCTAGGTTTTGGTTTACTCACACGTGACATTTAACCTAAAGGACCCTTCATTTCCATTTATTTTCATTTCTACCGAAAAATCAAGAGGACCAAAGCTTTGTCCTTTGTGGCAGGCAAAGTGTCCCTGGAGCTCTAGGCTTTGTGGTTTTTTCAATCCTAAACCTAAGTGTAACCTTAACCCTAGGCAGAGCAGTAAAACCAGCCTTTTGCTGAGTCTGAGTTGGCCACTACATGGCTGGTGCTGAGGGGCAATTTGTGGAGGGAGCAGTGTTGGGGCAGTGCTATGCTCTTTCAAAGCAGGCAATCTCCTATATATACTGCATCCAAAAATCCTACTCTTTCCCTCCTCCAAATCCCCACCCATCTCCTTTCACAGATAAGGGCTCCCTAATTCCCTCCCTGTACTCTGTGCTGAGCTTTGTGTCATGCCACCAAGTGTTTAAAATGCTGCATGATTAAAGCAATAAACTGCAAGGAGGGATATGGCTTGCTAATGGCTCCTCCGTTTCCAAGAGAACACTGATTTTCTGCCTTGGCACTCAGAAGCACTTAGCAAAGCCATGATCAGATACCAAGGAGAGCAGGGGTAGGAGCTGGAGGAGGTTCTTGGTCTGTTTGATCAACAATGGCATGTTCTTACCAGTGAACAGACATGTTCTTACCAGTGACCGAATTTCCCTGTTTCATCTGCTTGGCCCCTTGGTTTCTTCCCCTCTGTTTTAGTTTTGTATTATTATAAATTTGGAGAGACTGAGCTATGTGGTAAGGCAGGACCAGCAAAGAAAAGACAGATGGTTCTGTCCCTCTTGTAGGTTGAGTGGGGCTGATGCAATGAGCAGAGACTCAACCACGTTCTGCATGGACTGGGGACAGGGGCAGGGGAAGACAAAGGAAAGTCAAGATCCAAGGTCAGTAAATTCAAACACAGTAATTTTGAGAGAGAATGTGTGAAATATCCATGTCTCAGTGATTCTGGTGCAGACATCCTGCACTCCACCACGAAAGCCACAGTCAGACAGGCATGGAAGAGGAGTTTTTGAGAAGTGAAGTCCAGCAGGAGCCCATGGGGGCTGTTGGGGGGGATGTCTGGCAGATGTGGGTGACCCCAGAGGCTCTGCAATGTCACCTCTGTCACATGAAGCCAGGTGTAGGTCCTGGGACAGCCCAAAGCAACAGTAGAACCTGCTCCTGTCCAGCATGTTTGTGGCACAGCATTAGGCATACAGTCACCCACAGATAATATTAACATTGATATTCTATCAGAAAATTCTGTATTTTAGAGAAGAACGGCAAGAGAATCGCTTTGGTTTAGTCTGCTTCTTTTTGCTAGTAAGTTGCTTTATAAGCAGCATAGAGGTATAGCAAAAGCTAAGTATTAAACTTGATTCTACCTTCAAAAGCTTCTGGAAAGCCCCCAAATCCACATGATCCATGATGTGCAGAAGAGGATTAATCAGGAGATGATTCTAGTGACATCTGAAAGAGCTGGATAAGAGTAGTTCTCCCCACTGGTAAGGAGAATTAAGATACCCTCTCTGGGGAATATGGGAGCTCACATATTTTGTGGGAAAAGTACCCTTGATGCATAAGGGTAGCAAAGCCTTGTCCTGTGTGTGAATTCATTTGCTCTCAGCTCCCCACTGGAGTTTACAGGCAGGCTGAATTGGACTGATAGGAAATTGCTTCTCTACTCCTCTGTGTTGGAGGGTTAATATTTTAGGCCTAGCAGAGCAATTTAAATGTCAGAATTTTTAGTATTTTAGGTATGTTATGTTGGCACAATTACTGCATGCATGTGAACAATTTGAGTATTCATGGACACAAACAGTAAAACAAAGAAAAAGAGGAAATAAAAGGTAAGAAAAATGTGCCCTACTGCCACTGGTTGTGGTTGCAGGAAGAAATAATTAGTGTACATAAATGCTCAGTTCCAAACAAAAGCCACATTCTTTTTTCAATATTTACAGAGAACTCCAATATACAACTGTGGGCCAGGTCATTATTGACAGAACTGGTCTGTAATGAAATTGCATTTTGGCTTTGATACCAAATGAATGAATTTGATATTGCTGCTCAGCACAGGCTTTGCAATCTGTTTGCAATGACATTTACTTTTTGCTGTAAACATTTTAGGAAAGCTGAGAAGCACTAAGCTATAAAGTATACCCAGTGTCAAATCCCAGGGATTACTGAAGGATCAATATTTTGTGACAGTGATACCCACTGATGTGTGGTTTTATTCTGGTGATTTTTTTGTACGTTTTGTTTTCTCTCTCTGCCCCCACAGAGCTCTGGAACACAGGGTAAAGCAAGAAAATTTCTCAGTTGTATACCCAGTGATAATTGAAACAGTTTTTCAAAGGTTGATGGATAACCACCAAGGATCAGATACAGAGGTACATGCTCTGCATTTCTAGCTAAGCAACAGCTAAATGGTGTTTACAGCTTTATTTCTTAAAGCTCTTGTCAGTCAGTGACCTAAAAGAGAAACACATTTCTTAAGCTTATGAGCTTAGATGTAGATTATGTTGGTTTGTAATAGCAGCATTGGCAGCAAACTTGTGCAGTGCCCAGCTGCATTCTGACAGGTTTATTTCAGCCCTCAGGACTGTAATAATGTGAAGATGAGTTAGGGCTGGAGGCTTATATGCAACTGCAATGCAGGATTGAAGGACTTTATTCACAGAGTCGGTAGTGGGAGCTCTTCTTCCTGAGTCATTGCTAAATTAAGGGCCAGTCATGATGTTAGGAAGGAGAACTAGTTTCTTTCAGGGAAATTAAAAAAAAAAATCATGAAAATATGGCCACTTCTGGCAAAAAACACAAGCCACATTTTTCAGTGAGAGAAGGGATGTTGGGGCCCAACTGTAGTCCAGGCAGCTTCTGTGATGGTGATTTAATTTCTCTACTGAAAATTCTCTTTTAGCTTCAGATGGAAAAAAATTATACAGTTGCAGCTAGAACCAGTCAAAAAAATGACAAATCTGTTTTCCATTAGTTCACTGAAATTGTAGTTTGGGCACAAACTTTTACATTGAATGATTTGATTTTGCTTAATTTTCGTATTGCAGAATCACTCTATTTACAATAAAGTGACCATATTTCATTTTGATGTATGCTGTATATAGCAACCCTTGTGACTCAGGCCACCCACAGGGTTTCTTATTTTGTTTTCCTGGGTTATTTTAAAAAAATTCATTTACAGCAGTGTCTCACTGTACTGGGCTGTGACATCATGGCCAGAGAGTGCAGAAACTTGGTGCCCCACTCCGTGATCTATGAAAATATTCTTCAGCAGCAGCATCATTTGCTTCCCCAAAATTAAAAAGTATGCTCAGAGCATTGATCTGACTCTTTGAGAACAGGAGAAGGTGGTTTCTCTGGGTGGGAGGCAGTTGCTAAGTAAAAACTAAAGCCAAGCTGTCTGGCTGAAGTTGTTGGGGGGGAGCTGGGCTGCACAAGCGCAGTCACTGTGCATCTTTGTGCTTTGCTTCAGGAGCAGCACGCAGTGGAAAAGAGTGGCAGCCCAAGTGACACAGCTCTGACACAGGCTGGTGAAGGTGTTCCACTGAGTGGTCTCAGCTGGGACAGAGCCCCACTGCACAGACACATGGTGACAGCCTTTGAGAAGGAAGGCATGAAGGCTCTGGGGCTGTTGCTCAGTCATGCCAGAAGGACTGGTGAAACAAACACAACCTGAAGGCAGAGCTAGTGGCCTACTGCTCCGTGGTTCATGTGCACAATGGATTCCACACTGGTAACCTTCTGGCTTGAACTTCTACTGCTGAGTCTCTTTCTTCACAAGGCATTCTCCCAGGGCAGTTCAATCCTGTGCATTGACTGAGACAGAAAACAGAAGTGGGTCAGGCACTGCAGGCTCAGCATGAGGTATTCTGCATTATGGCTGCAGAACCAACTCCTCTTGAGTTCTGAGAACTTGACTTTGCAGCTTCAGTTGTGTGTTTTAGGATAGCTATTGTGTGTGAGTGGAATTTTGAAAGGAAGTAAACTCAGCCAATAAATCAGAAATGCTGTCTTGTGGAATCGTGACATCCATGTAATCTGTTGGCTGACTTGGGGGCAGGGCTCCATCAACACAAACTCCACTGCTACAGGCATGTCAGCTCCTACAGAAACCTGCACTAGGGACAAGACTTCTTGGGTTTCAAGGATATTTGCACAGCAGCACTAGAACACCTGCACTTTTAATTTCATTCCTGAGTGCCTATTCAAATCTGGCCTCATTACTGACTACATGATTTCAGTTCTTCTCTGAGCTTCTTATCAGGGTTTTTTTGCTGCATTTTCTCATGCTTTTTCCCTTTTTTTCCCCCCTCTTATATCCTTTTCTGTATAGTATCTGTTTGGCAACATTCCTTCTTGCCTGATTGAGAAGACTCAAGTGAAAGAGAAAATGAGAAACGCATGTGAGGTTTCATCTGGATGGATAGATACAGGAGGAGTCATTTGGACTTTCCTGTAGGCTGTGGGCAGTGGAGTCTCCCCCCACTCCCTCCACTTTGCTAGCTCACCCCCACCAAATCCCTGTGTCACCTGTGCTGTACTCAGAGGAAGTGGCCCACGGTCACCAGCTGCCCAATGTCATTGGGCTCTGCAATAACCTCAGAAGAGACATCCCCCTCCCAGTTCCACTTCTCACTGTCGTAAAGCAATCAACAGAGGCCACTGCAGCTCTGAAGAGCAAGCTCAGATGCTCCATGGAGGTGTTGGAAGCCACAAGAAAGGTTCAGGCATGATCAGCTAAAATGGGATGGCAGATAGTTGAAAAACTAAAAAGTATCTAAAGAACATATATGAACCCTGTGGGCTGTTCTGTTTTCTCCAGTAGAGTTGTAGGCTTCAACAAGCTTTTTGCTGATTTTGGAAAAAAGAAGCCCAAATCAGAGGAAAGCTAGTGCTGCTCTGAATAAAGATCACCTGAATTTTTAAGCAGGGCTAAAATACATTCATTTTTCAGAAATCTCTTAGTAATGTTTGCTGTAAGACAAAAAAACCACAAAACACCACAGAAAATTCCAGCAAGAACCCAGTGAAGTTATTAGCATTTTCTGCTTAGATCTGGCATGCAGAGGTGTCAGGCAACCTTGAAAGCAGACCGTGCTGTTGGCTGAGCCCACAGTCTGCAGTTGTGCCTCCTTCTTATCTGAGTGACATAATATGCCAAGAATGACTTCTAGCTTTCCTGCATTGTGTTCATCTGCTTGAGAGTGCTGTTCAGTGTTTTGAGAATGACTAAACATTTATAGCTAGCAATGACCTACCTATGTGAAATTTCAATACTGTCATTTAAATCTATTTCAGTTCTATCACATACCTTCCTATTTGTGATAATCTGTGTACCCTTTCCGAGGGCAGCTTGATTGCCCAATATCAACAAATGGAACACACAATTGTTTTTATCATATATTAAATGGTCTGAATGTACAAGCTTATCAGAAAGAGCATATTTGTTCTGGTAAATACATTGCCTCACAGCTTGCTGAAAGAAGCCTGGTCACAGTTGTTCCAGCTTTCTGGAGGCAGGGGACATTATGCTATGGGAGGCCAGGCTCACTGATGCAGCAGAACCAGGCACAGGATTTTCTCCTAAAACTGGATTTCCTAATCCTGCTCCCCAGTCTTTCTGCCCCTCTGTCTTCGGCACACTTTTCATTCTGTCAATTCTCATACCTACTAGTGAGGAGATCTTTCTTTCCTGATGACCAGAAACAGACATTTTAAGATTATGTATGAAACTTACACATTTCACAGAATGACAGAATGACAGAATGGGTAATGCTGGAAAGAACCACAGTGAGTCATCTAGTCCAACCTCCCTGCTCAAGCAGTTGCCACCTTCAAGTATTGGTCATGAACTTCCTACTGCTTCCAGGGAATAAATGTTTCTATTCTACAAACAGAGATGAACAAAATGGATTATTCCATACCATCAATGGATTATTTTCACCAATCCACGCAGTTAGGAAAATAGTCTTGCTTTAATTAAGTAGGTAAGACAGAGCATATTCAGAGCTCTGGATCGTTTACTCCTTGGCTGTGGTATTTGCTCATCTCTAGCTTTGCTGATTCACTCTCTCTGCTGTGATAGATTGTGGGGCCATGCCAGGGCATGATCATGGAAATAACTGCTCTCAGAGCCCAGCTCAGTGACTGAGAAGAAGAAAATCTTGATCTCAAATAGCAGGTTAGAAAAGTACAGGATTAATATGCATCTCTAGTGCAGACCTTTGAGTGATTGGTGTCCATCTGAAAGTACAAAATAAGAGGGGGTACTCAATCAGTGTTTCTGTGCTGCTGTATAACTCACCACAAGTGTAGCACTCAAAAGAATAAATTGCTGAAGTGTGCCAGATGGATGAATGTGTGAATCATTTGTCTCCTGCTGCTAGAAGCATCTTGTAAAAATGTCTGGTGGGAAAATAATGTACCTTCTCTGAGACAGATGTATTCCCGATGAAACAGGTACCACATTAGAGAGAGTGATGGAAGCTCTTTTTAGTCACAGCAGAGGGAATATTTTGGATATACCTCAGCTTGTAATATTCTGTATTATTTTTCTTGGAAACTTTATGTCTGCTGCATGATTGTATTGCTCACTCTAACAATGCCTTTGTTTTCAAGTAGTCCACTTGGAGCAAGTAGTTTCTTTGGGACTACATATGTCATTCCTCTACAAAAAGAAGACATTCCAATGTAGTCTATAAAAACTGACCTGATTGGGACCATAGAGTAACTACCTGCCTCAGATCCTCAGAGTTTTGATTTGATGGTACATGAGCCCATTAATGTCAGTAGTGAGTTGAGGAATACTGTGATTACTTTGCAGTCCTAAGCGTGAATCCAGTTTTCACCAGAGGGCCTGATTTTTCACCATGGTGCTGCTGCTTCCATTAAATGCACGAATCCTGGGACTGCCAATTGATCACCTGCAAATGACACAAATGAAATTCCACTTTTTTTAGTGCCTGGAGGCAAGAAGAATATTGCTCTGTCGTCCTGATACATTGATTCTAGGAAAATAGTAGAGAAGAAAGACCATCTGGTTGTAGTTGAGAGCCTTTGAAATCTTCTGAATGTTGCTTTCCCATATGTGCACACTCCAACTCTTACAGTTTCTGTTTGTAATTGCAGGGAAAGTTTGATATCTATTGCCTTAGCACTGAGCAATGAGTGCTTGAAATCAGCAGTGAGGTGAGAAAGGACGAGTCAACAGTATGATAGATCTGATGGAAAAGGTTGGCTCCACTGAAAATAATGGTGACTTGAAAGAACATTTTTCTAAAGCAAGGAAATACATCTGTGTGTCAGTAAACAAAGACAAGGATAATATGCTGGTTGAGCATGCTGAAGATAGCTTCTGTTACTCCATTCTGCCTGGGACGTGGGTTGGGTGAAGAGCTGGAGGTGATCCATTACTAGACTCTGTTAATTTGTGACTTCCTGTCACAAATCTTTGTGTGCTTATGCTTCAAGTGCAAAAATGTTGGGCCCTTAGAACCTGAATAACTACATGTATTTGAACTGAATTCGCTTCCAAACTTAAAAACTCTGCTTTCAGACTGTTCTGAATGAAACCAAAACCATGCTTTCTACACAGGTGAACATCAGAGAGGTTGAAGTTGAATCTGAGGAAACATTAATGTGAACACACATTCAGTCATAATTTCAATATTTTTATGTGCTGCCATTGTTCCTTTTCTGAGCAGGGGAAAGACACTGTGGTGTTTCAGTGACCCTAATAAATGTGTTGATGAGAGTTTTATCTTCTTGTTGTGCAGGCTGGTCACATAAAAGAATGGGGGCAGAATCCTTTTTCACACTAGTGGTTATTTAGAATAAAAAATATATTCAGCTTTATGTTTTGAAAAAGAGCCCTGAAAACTGATCTCCTGGGAATTATAAACTCAAGCCTGGAAAGTTACTTCCAAGCTGCAACTTCCAGATAAATTCCTTTTATAGTCAAACATATTCCTCCTCAGCAAACTTCAATTTGTACTGAAATTATGGTAGTGAGCCAGTGAATACAAATGAGATCAAATGGATAATGGCTATATACTTCTGTCTAAAGTAAATAAGTCTGCAGCTCTCTCAAGCAGAGAAGCCTGTGAAGCAGGGTAGAACTGCGATGTCATCAGGGTGAGAACGGCTTTCATCACCCCAAATGTACCTGGGAGGTGGGAACACCCAGAAGTAAATGAGGAACCCATGGAAATGGAAGAGGTCAGTGTGTGAGAAGGATGCAGGGAGACCTCTGTGTCCTTGCTTGGAAGGGACAGTGTGCAGATGCAGTGGACACGAAGAGTGGGAGCCCACGCGCAGTCATAGGGCTGTGGTTTGAGCAGAGCCATGGGAACTGGGTGGGATCCTGCACACAATGGACAGGGGGGCTTGCAGGGTGCTTAGGAAGGATCAGCAGGGAGGAAGAGGAGTGAGGATTGCATTCTGTGTAAGGGGTTCATTCCCTGCACAAAGCTTGTGAGTGAGTGAGTGTGGAGATGCACAACTGACAGCATGTGAGTCAGGGCCAGGGGAGGGGGGAATGCTAGTGAAGATTAATGACTGCGGTGGGGAATCTGTGACAGTCTGCCTGGTCAAGAGAACAGATTGGATGGATCTGTCTACAGAGGGATAGGAAAAGTGGTTTCAGTTTGACGTCTTGCTGCTCATCTGAATATCTACTGGAAGGGGGAAACAGCATTGTGAAAGCTGAGGCAGTTCCTAAGTAGTATTAGTGAAAAATGCTAGAGGAGCCAACTCTGGTAAATCCCTACTTCTGCTGCTCTCAAACAGGGAAAACCATGTGAGGCTGTATTGACTGTGAAATTATTTCAGGATCCCGAGAAAGGCTGCAAAATTATGCTGCAGAGTTAGGACTTGGGACTTCAGGAGAGTGGACTGTGACTTATTTAGGGAATTGATAGGCAGAATCCCTGAAAAACTGCCAAGAGAGGAAAAATGCAGAGGAAAACTGGTTGTTTTTAAATAAAATGGAGAAGATTTCATAATCAGCTACCCTATTATGCAAGAAGACCAGGGAGTTTAGCAGAAATTTGGTCTTGCTTGCCTTAGCAAGGAGCTTCTTGAGGAACTGAAATACAAAAAGGAAGACTGCAAATAGAAGAAACATAAGCAGGCTACAGAGGTGGAGTACTGGAGTTCAGACCCAAAATGGTGAAATTAGGAAGGCCAAAGCCCAGCTGCAGAAAGAATCAGTATGGGGCACAAAGGCTAAGAAGGTAAGTGGACACTGAATTGTAGAGCAGAATTGTTCTCTGCAGAGACACTTCTGCCAGGAGGGCCAGGGCCTCCAGCAGTCCTCTGGAACCTCTGTAAGAGTTTTCGGCAGGAAGTCATAGAGGCATAGAATGTTAAGGGGTTGGAAGGGACCTCAGACACCATCTTGTCCCAGTCCCCCCTGCCATGGGCAGGGACACCCGCCACCAGACCAGGTTGCTCAAGGCCTTATCCAAACTGGCCTTAAGCACTGCCAGTGATGGGGCATCCACAGCTTCCCTGGGCAAGTCTGCTGTTTGGAGCAATGAAGAAGAAAACCTGGTGACTATCCTTTCCATGGATCCACTAATTTTGTTTTTCTTAAGGACACTGTAATTAGGGTGGAGCAAGTATATGAATGCAGTGTGAACCAGAATCCCCATTTGGCATAACAGTGCTCATTACCATTAAGAGGGCTTCATTTTGCAGGGGTTCACTGCTTGCTTTTTTGGATTAAATTTCTTCAATTTTTTCCCATTCACATTTCCTGTTTCCCCAGAGATGCAGTAATAGAAATTTATTGCCAAAGGCTGCACTGCTTTATACTGCAAAGTTTGAGCATTTGAAAGTTAAAATGTGATATAAACAGTTGCATGATTTTACAATTGTATCTAATTCCAAACCACGTTGCTTCCTGGGGAAATAATCCTTTTGGGTCTACTCTTACCAATGTCTTCTTTAGCAGGAACAGCTGCAGCTCATGTGGGATGAAAATACCAGACTTAGTAAGCTGGTGTGTAAGCTAAAGGCTCTGAACTTTGGGAAGAAAACCTCTCAGAAGGCACAAGTCTCTGGTAAGTTCAGAGATGCTATGCTGAGAAGGTATTTCCTTACCTTTTCATCTGTTACTATGTCTAATTATTTGCAAAACTCGTGGCCAGATTGGAGAGGCTCATGGAATAATGTTGAGCCTATAGGGGCTCTTGGTAACTGCAGATTTTAGGTACAAATTCTAAATTTTTCCCCCACTGTATTATGGGTATAATGGTGGTTTTCAAATGGGAAGAATGTGAAACAAATCTCTGATGCTTGCTTGAAGCAAGAATTTAGGAAGTATATGTAGCCTATAGTATTCCTAATTCTGTCATTGACTCAGAAGATGAATTATGACACTGCATCAAAATTTACTATTTCATAACTGACCAGAAGGTATGAAAGAGAAGACAGGCAGACATGAAGTGAAAATGAACTGGATTGTTGTTTGGGAAGTGGTGGAGTTTGTTTTCTTTTTTTTAATTGGCATCTGCTTAAATGAAGCAGAACACAGCACGAGGTTTATAAATTTAATTAAAGAAATACAAGATTAAGGACAAAAATTACTAAATTAAACTGAAGTGAAGATGGATGGAAAAAAAAGTGCCTCACTGCTTTAAATGAAGCTGATTAGGATTGAACAAACAGGCTATTGACTGTTATAGAAGCTAATTAGCTGCACATGTCAAACAAAGGAAAGCAGAATGGATCATATTTGTTAACGTAAAAAGGGTGAAAACAAAATGGGCTTTGTGTGCTTGTAATTTTAAACCCTAATAAAATGGATGTGCACACACTTAGTTCAGCTGTATCAGGAAGATGCTGAATCATCAGAATATTATACTAAATAGCTCAATCAAAAATTGATTGAATTATTGCAAATTTCTGGATTTAAATAAGAAATGAGAGCCATCTTCACAGGATTTAAAAGAAAAATCTGAAACTGAGAAAAATTATTGGGAGAATTTGGCTTTTATAAATTAGAAACTAGCTCATCTCACTCTGGCAGAGCTTTCTTTCTTTGACTTTGGAATCGGAGATCTAAGAATTTGTTTTTCATTGTCTCCCACTCCAAGTGCAGAGGATCCTGGACTCTGCTTTTTCCATTTCAAACGGCTGGGAAAGGAGAGAGGGCTGCTGAATCTGTGCCTGACATAGTAAGATGTATATATACACACATTTATGTTTGTGTTTAAAAGAAACAAAAAGACCCTGCCTGGAAGGAAAACAAGCTTTGTCACACACATTTTTGCTTTAGAGACAATGAAGGGATAAACAGATTAGCAGAAGGACAAGTCTTTCTAATGCATAAGAAAGATCAAGTTTTGCATTACTCTGAGCTTATTTGCACACCAGAACTTGAATTGCTGACATGTAAATATAATTACAGATGTGTATTGTACCCATAGGAAACATCATCTTACATTTTCCCCTTTAGGGGACCCCTCTTGTCCATCCTCTTCCCCAGCCTGTTTTTAAAAAGGTCCAGCTTTTGTTAGAAGACAGCAACAATTCAATCCCAGTTTACTCAAAACTCCCTGAGAGATTTACCTTTCCAGAAACTCACTTCTCTCTAAAAGAGAGAAAATAACTGCTCTCATAATGTTTCTGTTATGTGCTTCCTATTTACAGGAAGCTCTTCAAAACAAAAAAGAGTGTCTGAATGCTGCTTCGTTTCAGAGGCTGCTCATGTCTGTAAGGAAAGCTCTTGCAAAATCTCAAGCAGACACTGCCAGGCTAAAGAAATGGCTACATAAACTGGTATCTGAATCCAACAGCTCCTGAATTCTCCTCTCCATCTCACTTGCCTTAATTAGGAATTTGCCTGCTGTTAATCTGTGAGAGAAATGGATTAAAAACTAACTATATAATACAGCTACTGCAGCTGGATGTGCATTTTATGGCATTGAAACAATGTGTTTGTCTGAGTGTTCCCACCATCACAGGCAGAGAGAACTGGGGAAAAAAACTGTAGCATCTTGGAAGAAGTTTGAGCTGCAATCCAAAATGAAACCTACAGGCACTACATTTACCAGGACGTATGTTTTAGTAGTGTGAAAGACACTACTAATATTTTATTCCACAGATTAAAAAAAATTAAATTGCAGATCTTGAGGTTATTAGTCTTCTACCCAGTCATTAAATTTCAAGGTAACATTCAGGACGCTGTCATTAAAACCAGAATAAATTAATTATATGTTTTTTTGGTTGGTTTTTTTTTTCAATTTTTTTCACAGATATACCACTACGCCAGCAAGCTGCCTTTCACTTCCACACACGGCTGCACATGCTGAAATGCCCCATTCCTCAAAGTCAGACTGAAGAGCACACCCTTCACTTGCAATATACTTAATGCCAGGCGACATTACTGTATGGAAAATAAGTCTTGTCAAACCAACCTCATTTCGTTCCACTGATAAAATTACAAGTTAGATAGATAAAAACTATGCTAGAGATGTAATATATATTTGGAAGGGCCATGTGGGTTAGCTGCACATCAATTTTGTGTTTTAAATTTCAGTATTATACCATATCAATAAAAATGCTAAATGGATTGAGAGCTAGGGGTTTTTTTGACATATAAAAATGCATCATTTTCATTAAATTTAGTTAGTTTCTGATGGGTTTCTACAAGGGTTGGTAGCAGAGCTATCAGTATACATTTTTGTCAGTGGCTTGGAAATAAATATAAAACTATAGATTATAAAAATAAGCAATGACATATTTGGGGAGTAATGTTAGTGAATTTGGTAAGGCACATGCAGTGAATAATGATGTGGGCAGAGCTGGACTACAGAATCACACAGGTAACTCAGTGACTTGGTTATCCCTCTGAGAAGCACTTAAGTGCCTGCTTAGATGAAAAATGAGAAGAAAGCACAACTTGTGCAGAGCTGGGTGACTGCATCCCTGGACAGAACAGGGAATTTAACAGACAGATGACTGGCTGTGTAGTGTGGTACTGGAAAAGATGGATGCTGCAATCTATTAGTTTATAAAAAGGACAGCAGTGCAGATACAGTAAAACAGACTTTGTAGCTCTATGTACAACACAGACATACTGCTGCCAGTTCTGGAGTGTACCACGCAAAAAAGATGAGGAAAAAAACAAGGGAGTACAGAGAGGAGTTCCAAAAATTATTTGAGGGCTGCAGGAAATGCTTTCTAGCAGAGGGCTCAATCTGTTTAGCCTGTCTGAAAGAAGAGTGACATGTCTATGGATAATTATGTTGGGAGAGAAGATGAGACATTAAAATGCGCTTAGGGGAAGGTGCTGCTTCAAAGTGGAGGCCAGAAAAATTGAAAAGGCGAGGTTAGAAAAAATGCTTTCAAAATGTGATTAAGCAATGTCAATATGGCTAACAGAGTATCATCAAAAACAAATGCCTTTTTGGGATACATGGATTAGCCCAAACAACTTACTCATTCCAGTGCAAGGGTAATGAAGGTAAAAGTGACATTAAAAAATCACATCTGGTAGATCAATTGCACTATTCTGAGCTTATCACTCTATGAAACTCCCACCTTAGTAAGGCTTAGAGAGCTCCCCAGTGAAAAATACTTGGGCCATGACTGCTTTAAATTCTGTGTGTTCAGATTTTTCAGCAGAGTGGAGTTGCCTTTGGGTAATAAATTGGTTTCCTTCACCAACAAGATGTCAATTTACTTCCAGAAGACCCACTGCATCTGTCATCTTTCTAGCAGCAGCTTTTATTGGTTTTGTTTTCTTTTGGTTTCTGACATCAGCTTCTGGTTCTTTCCTCTCTTCCTAATTCCTTTCTTACCATTATGATGATGGTATTTACCAACAGTAAGCTTCATTTCACAACCCCTGGCTGTATAGAAGGGTTTGTCCTGATATGAGTGGCTTGTAATACCATTGTATGTGATTGAAGTGCAGATTCCAACATGTAGCCATACTGTCTGCCTCTACAAACTGTGTACAAACAATGTTTGAAAAAGCTGTGCTCATTTCCCCCTTCTTTCCTTTTTTATACATTGTTTTAAAAACAAGTTTCACATGCAAAACAGAGGCTGGTTGCAGAAAGCAAATTACAACAGAATGAGGAAATTGGAAGCAACTGAACTTTTTATTTGCAATTGAATGAGTTCTCCACATGAATGTTGTTTTGAGACTTCTCTCTCTAACAAGCAATGATATAAGTACAGCATTCTGTTCCTCACTCACCCTACCCTTCCCTTGTGCTCCCCATTTTCACAACCCAGATTTTATTTTGGGTTTAGGTCTGACTGGGTTTTTTAGATACTAGGAAAATTCCGATTTTTTTACCAACATTTCATTATTTTCAGTGAGAAAATATGAAGACAATGTGGGACTGGGTCTCTCTTCATTCAGCTCAGTTTGGCATGACATCTGAGGATTGACCATCAGGGTTTAAAAGGAAATCAAAAAGGTTGTTATGGGAACTGGGGTAAAGCAAGTAACTCTGAAGTGTTTATAATAGTATGTTTTAGAAACAAAAGCTGTTGGAAGTAGTATAGAGGAAGGTACAAGTGATCTGTGCAATGAAAACTAAAAACATGGAGAAGCTGCTTGAAGAGAATGAAGAAAAGGAGCAGAGGGTGAAATGCCTCTTTGAGGGAAGCTGAAAAACCTTCTAAAACATACCATCTTCAACAAAAAAGGGGACAAGAAAGAAATGCAGCAGATACACTCATAATGCAGAGTTGAAAATAGGAAATCTTAGCATTTCTGAAGAGGTGTCTCAAGTTTTAACACTGTCTGACCACATATCTGAGTGTGTCCCTTCAAGTGTCTGAACTTCAGAGCTTCTCTGTAGCCATCCATCTCTGTAGCTGGATTTGTCTTGCAGCAGGAGTCTTGGCACTGTGCTGGGCCCTGCCTGCTGGGGGCTTTAGGGTCATGGTCCACTTGTGGATGGCATCTTGTGCACCAGCACCAGCAGTCAGGCAAGGGAGGGGATTGTCCCGCTCTGCTCTGCACTGGGGTGGCCTCACCTTGAGTGCTGGGGGCAGTTTTGGGCACCACAGTGTAAGAAAGATATTAAACTATTAGAGAGTGTCCAAAAGAGGCTACAAAGGTGAACGGCCTTGAGGGGAACCCTGTGAGGAACAGCTGAGGTCACTTGGTCTGTTCAGCCTGGAGGAGACTGAGGAGAGACCTCATTGCAGTCTGCAACTTCCTCGTGAGGGGAAGAGGAGGGGCAGACACTGATCTCTTCTCTGTGGTGACCAGTAACAGGGCCTGAGGGAATAGCCTGGAGTGGTGTCAGGGGAGGTTTAGGTTGGGTATAAGGACAAGGTTCTTTTCTGGGTTGAGTGCCCACAGTGGTTGGGTACTGGCATGGGTTTGATACCAAGAAAAGGTTCTTCACCCGGAGAGGGTTTGCACACTGGAACAGGCTTCCCAGGGCAGTGGTCACAGCACTAAGCCTGACAGAGTTCAGAAGTGTTTGGAAAACATTCTCAGGCACAGGGTGTGACTCTTGGCGATGTCCTGTGCAGGGCTGGGAGCTGGACTCAAGGATACTGATGGGTCCCTTCAAACTCAGCATGTTTCATGACTCCATGATTGTCTTTCTGATACTTCTCAGGACCATCCTGTTGAGCCTAGGTCAGTATCTTTGCTCTAGAAAGTCAGCAGTATTCTTCATACTTTAGAGGTAAACTCCCTAAGAATTTGTGCAAGGTGCTAGTGCAGAGGGAATGGGTGTGCAGTGTCAGACAGAACATGCTGGCAGCTCTGGGGGACTGAGGCTGGTGCAGCTAAAGCAGCAGCTGGCTGGGTTTGGTGGCTCTGGGGGATTTGGATGTGACCCAGGCCTCTGCCATAATGCCCATCCTCATCACCAGGCTAAGCAAAAAACTTTGGAGCCTCCCTGCTGGGGCCATGTTCCCAGGTCTGCAGTGCCTGTGACATTTTCCAGGCAGGGCTTTGACACCAGTGCTGCAGAGCTGACAAACTGCTGTCCTTTGCTTTATCTACTCAGCACTGTACATGAACTCTCTGCCCTTTCCTCTGTTTCACATTGTCACACATTACAACCCTGTTCCCCAAACTCTGGACTACCAGATGAATGTACTGGGAAGGGAACTGCTTTAATCCAGTCAGACCACAAAAATGGCATTAGTTTTCACTAAACTGAAGCCATTGTACTGAACTGATGTATTGAGTCTAAATCTTAGTGCACATTTGCTAATCATTGATTTAGTGTAACTGAAACCAGATCCACTGTTAAGATTGCCTCTGTGTAAAAGGTGCTGTAGAACTTTAACCGCTTCAATTTAAAAACTGTTTTGGCCAAGTAAATACAATCTCTGTTTAGCACAGCTGGTAGAGTAGGCTCTTGGCTGTGAAATGTGCAGTGCTTCTTTGGTATTATAGTCTGCAGAAAAAAAAATACTGTTTGGAAACCACTTGATTATACTTTAACTAGATGAATCCATCTACTGACAATTTTGCTGCCTCAAAAGCTTCCTTGCCCTTGCTTTCTTCGTCTATCTATTGAGAAAAAAGCTTTCTAAGTGTGTCTGAATGTCTCTCCCCTAAACCAAGCAAAATATATTCTGTCTTCAATCTTTTCAAGCATCAAGGTGAAAGCGTGAATTGTTTGTTTTCCAGAGTCAGGATGACAAATGCCATTCTGCTGGAAATAATTTCTCAGGCTTGCAGCATGTTTTCTAAACAAAATCATAGGAGAGACTTTTACGCAGCCACAGTAGTTGGTGCAGGAACATGAGACTGCTGATTTCATAGGTGTCTGTCTTTGATGGGGCTCTGAACTCTCTTGCTTTGTTTAAAAAATAACCCTTCAAGAGATCAGAGATGTCAACAGCTGTATCAGACTTTGAGGAGAGAGAACAGAAAAGGGTAAATCCTGTGCTCATGCTTTTATTGCCACACAATGCTTTTAACTGCAGCTAGCACCTATGTGGTCATTACAAACCTCAAATATAAATTTAGTTAGCAAATTACAGTCTGTGTGAGAGGTGAGGGAAGAGCTGCTGGTTTTCTTCCACGCACCTTTGCCCTGAAAATGGATGTAGGGCCTTGTCTAATTAGGGTTACCTGCAGAGAGCAGTGAGGAAAAGGCCTCTTTATTGTTTTTATCTTCCTCCAGCAATGCCTGAAACCCAGATTCCTATTAAACAATAAAGAGAATGTCAATTTGCACCATTCATGCTGTACTTTGCTTTCAGAGGGATTATAGGTATGTTTAACAAAGCTGTAATTATGGATGATTTCAACCAGAGAGAATAGCCACTCGCTCACATGAGTGCACGAGGCAACGTCTCTCCCTTTAAATCTAGGGCCCTACTTTGAGGCAGAGCTATCAGATGATGAATTTTTGTTGCTGCCATTAATCCTTTTACCATCTTTTAGATACAAAGTCAGTTAACCCAAGAGTGCAGTTTAAAACAGGAGACAGGCTGTTGAACTGCAGTGTCAAGTTTATGGTCTGGAAGCTGCGCTTTCCCGGGGGAGTGTGACTGCAGGTAAAGACAGGTTGTGAGTTATGTGTCCATGTCTCTGAATGCCTCTTTGACCTTTGAAGGAATAGGCAACTTAAGCCAAACATAAAAGCAGAGAAGACCTGCTCTGTAATGAAAGCATTTAGGTAGAGGAGAAAGACCAAAAACAACCTTCAGGAAAAGTCAGACAACTCAAAAGCCATAGCTATGATTTCTGACAACACAGCTGCTGAAGCAGCAAAACACACACAGTGAATAACTTTAAACCATAATTTGTGTTGGCTTTGGCTTTGTAGGGATATCGTAGGAAGTAAAAGGGGAGCTGCATTTAGCGGGGAGGCAGTTGGGAGACAGAGGATCCCAAGTGATAGGAAATCAGGCTTCAGTAGTGGTTCTGTTCTTGGAACAGCTCACTTAGAAACCATGTGGGGCAGTCAAACAAGACTGCATCCTTGTAATTCAGTTAGGTATATGCCTATGATTGCAAGAGTTTTTAAGAGGCTTTCAAGACAACAGTGAGAGCTTTATAGCCCTTAATTGAATTAATCTGGAATTAAACCTTTTAACAGAAATCTTTCTTCTTGGCTGTTTGTTATGTAACTTTTAAAAGTAATGCTTATGTAATTCATGTAGTTGTAAAAGCTTGATTAGGCATTTCTACCCCTACCTGTCTGAAGTTTCTGCTTTTTTTCTGTGCTATTAAAATCCTACTGTCAGTCTGACAAACACATGCAGAAAATTTGATGGATAATACCTAATTTCCTAGTAAGTTAAGTAAACAGAAAAAAACTCCAATGATCTTTCAAGGTCCATTTCTATGCTATGAAGAATATAGAGTACTGCAAATTTAATTAGTTTTCTTCTGCAGGAAAATGTTACCTGTTCCTGCTGCAGGAAACTGAGAAATGCTCATTAGCACATTGTTGAAGGCAAGACACAAAGCAAATCTGGGAAAATAAAGAAATGGGAGATATCTTTAATTAGTGTACAAATATACTTGGCTTCTCTGGCTTTAAGCCAATCAAGTTCAGGGGAAATGTTGGAGCAAAACTTGCAAGTCACATTGATGCCCTGAGCACAAGGAGAGCAGCTGTGACAGGAGGTTTTTTTTCCCTCCTGCAGTGAATTACTATTATTAAAGATGATGCAGAGCTGGAAAAATTGTCTGAGGAACTTGGATTTCTCTGTGCTCAACAGAGGAGCTCTACCAAACTATAGACACAGCCTGAAATGCGTTAAAATCCTGCAACATATTGTAGCTACCTTTTCACCTGTGATATTTTTATTCCTATGTCTAATATTTAATGGATATTGTGAAGTTTTTATTTTTTTCCATTTCAAAAAGGTAGAAGGATTTTGCACAGCTGTTGTCCCACAGTACAAACAGTGTAAGAAGCAATTTTCCAGATAATAAGTCAATATTAAATGGCTATTTTTTAAGCATTAACACTAGTACTTCTGATAAGGCAATCCAGGCTTGCATCATGTAAAGATTTGTCTTTTCTGTTAAACTGATTGCACTGTGCCACTGACCTGACTTCAGAACTGTAGTATTTGGCCAGATCTATCTATATAGGCAACTCTTCCTTGCAAAAGCTGGGTTGTGACTGTAAAGGCAAAGCTGTTTTTGAAACAGATCATGTCAACTTCAGGAATTTCCCAGGCAGACTACAACTTCAGCCAGTTTGTAAGAATGATCTACAGATTAGCAGTCTGAGCCGTGTCCTCTAGGTATTTTCTCTAGTCCTTTTCCTTTCACTTTCACATCTTCCTCTTCTTCCTCTCCAGTGCACTAGGTCCTGGCCTGTCTCAGCAGTGTAGAACAGTTGCTGGTCTTCTTCTGGCTTCACGTGGTGTTGGTGTGGGCAGCCCTCTCAAGCCTCTGCTGCAGAATGTGTGGAGACCTGATGCATCTGGCCAGACTGGGTGGCTGTGCACTCTGGCCAGCTGCCAGCAGCTTCAGCAGAAGGCCAGAGTCCCCCAGGCATGCACCCTGAAACAATGCCAGGAACAGCTAACCACAGCTAACATCCTGCATCATACCTGAGAAGTGTCTCAATTAACACAGTAAGTGCAGGATTACACTGCAAAAACACCCCCATCTTTTTAGCTAAAGTTAGTGGGAGATGCTAACACAGGGTGAGGGAGTGGTACAATCATATCACATAGCACACTTATTAATCAGGGCTAAATCACATCAAAGCTGATAGCAAGCAAAGCTTTTGAGTCAGGGGGAATTTTTCTTGGTAGTTGAAGGGTTGGCATTAAGTGGCTGCATCTCTGTTTTTCAGAAATTAAATTGAAGACTGGAATTCACTAGGGAATTTGGTGCCACTTTTTAACACCTCTCCACACCTTTTAATCTTGGCTTTCAACGGGACCAGAAAATACACAGTAATGGGGGAAATAGTCAACATATAATAAAGTAGATTTGGGACAGTAGGAATCTTCTGTTTCACTGAGATATCTCCAGCTGCAGGAATGAATGCTGATACACTCATTCCTATGAATTGAAAGGGCATGGGGTGAGCTGCAAAAATTGCAGAAAATTTCAGGTTTTGTGAGTAGCTGCAACTATCTGCAAATTTTTTTTGCCTTACCTTCTGTCGAGATCATTCATGAACTGGTTTTTGCAAACTAAGCAATATATTATTCAACTATACTATGCTGAATGTTCACAACTTGGGGTTCATTTTTTTTTTTTTTACTTTTACCCTAACACCTTTCTTAGGGGCCAGAAACAACAGCTTTTGCATTTACTTGAGTTCTACTTCAACTCTGTGTTAGTAACTCTTCAGGTTCTGCAGCTCATGTCCAGGGTAACAAGCTGTCAGCATTACCAGCAATATACTTTTAATTTTGACCCAAGAAGCAGCCATGACATAAGAAGAAACACTCTAAGACCAAAGACAGTAAGTAATGATGGCATTGATAATCAGCTGATATAGCTGCAGAACGAGCAGATCTTTTTGCTAGTCTGCAAGCTGTGATTTGTATACAGACCCAGGCAGGTTTCATGTGGACACTAAGTCAAAGCCCTTTGAAGATTCATCTTCAAGAGCAAGGTGACAGTATGCATTGTTAGTAGACAGGGAAGAGAAGGTCCAAAAACTAAGGAAAGAGAGCAGGAAGGAGGTATTTAGTTAGCAATGGTCTAAGAGATAATTTTTTTGAGTACTGTGCCCTGATTAATGGCACTTTTTAAATGTTACTTATGCTTTCAAGTGCCTAGCAGATGGAAGGAGAGAACAGCAGATAGGATATTACTACACCTAAAAAAAAAGTCTCTTCCTACCATCTTCACATAGCTACAACAAAGGCTGGTCCAGAAGTAAAGCTAAATGTATTTTATATTCATTCCGGGTCATTGTAGAAAATGCCACTGGCAACCTTGGAGTAAGAGAAGAATAACTCACTCATAAATCAAAGAGAGGTAGTAATGCTCCAGTGCTGTGCTCAGGTACTTGAATGCATCTGGATACAGTGTTCAATACCAGCTCAAATCATTCAATCTGCTAATCCATTTTAGGTACTGGGTGATGCAGATCCTCCTCCTGAGCAAGAGCAGCACTTAATGTCCTCTCTTCACAGACAGTGCAGCACAGTACAGAAAGGCAAAGACATCAGTTAAAATTAAAAGGCTTCCTTTGATTGTAACCTTGGAATATGGTAATGCAAAACACAGCTAAGTGCTTAGAGGAAAACATTGGTGTCTGGTGTTTTATTTGGTTTTTTTAACTGCGTTCCTTTTGCAGCCCTTGCCTACCACATCCTGCCCAATGCAGTGCTCTCACCCCCAGAGGCTGCTGGCCTGCACACTAAACTTTTCATGTCTGTTTAAAGATGACTCCTCCTGTTGTCTTGACCTGCCCTAGCACCTTCTCTGCTCTCCACCTAGAATGAGGAAGAAGTGCAGCTCCTTCCACAATGCTACACTACTTAGAAGAAAACAGAAGAATATTCTTAAGTTTATCTGCATTTATCTTGCATGGAAAAAAAGCTTGCTTTTATAGTCTAGCCAATGAAGGAGTCAAAGTATATCCAAGAGTCACATCAAATTGTATTGCAGATTTTGATCAGTAGCAATACTAATCTATGTGCCTTGTGACATCATCCACATGTCTGGATGCTTGTGAACACAAATAATCAAACACTTAAGCACTGTTTTTATTAAATAACTAAGACCTAGCATTAAATTCAGGTAAAACTTAACAGCATTGCCTTGGTTAAACACTGATAAAAGAGCTCAGAGTTACATTAGAAGTGCTGCAGTATGTAGAGATACAGGATTCCTAGAATAGGGCTGACATCCTTCACCATTACTGAAGCAAGTTTTAATTCATGCATGCTTGCTGCTACATCAAAACAAGTCCCTTTATTCTCAGAATGCTGTGGAATCAGCTATCAGATAACATGAATTCTTTCTAAGGTATGCAATAAAATGAAGAACAAGGTGAGTGATGACTATCCAAGGTCAGTTGTTACTGGAGAAGCCATCAAATGTGGTTTTAGCACACTCCAGAAACCAAATGCCAATTTGGAAGTAGAGCAATAGCATCAGTATGAAGCAGTTACATGCCACTGCAGTAGCAAAAAAGGGAAGGGCTGTCTCCAGTAATCACAGCTTCTTCTTAAAACATCTGAAGTATTACTCAATATTGCAAAATTCAGAGACTATTTTAGAAAAAATGTTATACCTACAGGAGATTGTCTTCAAAGAACAGCAGTAACACAAGACTAGTACTATAGGGATAAACCATTGTACACAGACTTTCAGTGGTGCATTGTAACAAAAACTGAATTCAGTCCTAAACTGTGTGCAGCAGATGGGTGATTTTCTGGAAGGCATAGCAATTTTAGTAACATCAGGAAGCTCTAGGTTTCCTTCATTCCCACTCAGCCTTTCCATACAGAACTATGACTAAATTTTTTGCAATTTCTCATCATATACAACTGAGTCATGTCAATACACATTCATACTTGATACACTACCCACATGAGCATCAAGGTCATGATGTGAAGCTGAGGCTTCTTCCCCCAGAGCTGGTTATCATTTCAGTCAGTCAGCAACCACAGAATTGCACACCCTCTGTTCTCTTGCTCAAGCATACTGATAAATTCCCTGGCATGTGGGGACTGAGGGAACTGGCAATTGAAGCTGCTATCTATCGCATCTGAGAAGTCATGGTAGTCAGGTTTAGCCCCCACTGACTGGAAAAGAGGACATTTAACCCCATTTTTAAAAACAAAAAGAAAAAAGGAAGACTCAAGAAATTACGGGCTGGTCAGTGTCACTTTGGTGCCTGGCAAGAAGATGGAGCAAGTCCTCCTGGAATCAGTGCTAAAGCACACAGAAAACAAAGAGGCAATTGGTGACAGCCAACACGGCCTTACTGAGGGCAAATCATGCTGACCAATCTGGTGGCCTTCCACAATGGGGTGGGTGAAGGAAGAGTGGCAGACATCACTTACCTTGACCTGGGCAAGGTATTTAACATTGTCCTGCATGAGATCCTTGTCTCTAAACTGGAGAAACACAGATTTGGCAGACAGCCCACTGGGTGGATAAGGAATTGGCTGGATGGCCACACTCAGAGCTGCAGTCAATGGCTCAATGTCCAAGGGGAGACCAGTGACGAGCGGTGTCCTCAGGGCTCAGTACTGGGACCAGCACTGTTTGACAGCTTTGTTGGTGACACAGACAGTGGGATCAAGGGCACCTTCGCCAAGTTTGCCAATGACACCAAGTTGAGGGGAAGGGATGTTATCCAGAGGGATCTTGGCAGGTTTGAGAGGTGGGACTATGCAAACCTTGTGAAACTCAACAAGACCAAGTGCAAGGCCCTGCACCTGGGTCACTGCAATGACAAACACAAATACAGGCTCAGCAGTGAATGGAGTGAGAGCCTGAGGAAAAGGACTTGGATGTTTTGGTCAATGAGAAGCCCAGCATGAGCTGGCAATGTGCACTCACAGCTCAGAACAGCTGTGCCCTGGGGTGCATCAAGCAAAGTGTGATCAGCAGGTCGTGGAAGGTCATTCTTGCTCTCCACCCTGCTCCTGTGAGAAACCACCTGGAGTACTGTATCCATCAGACCTATTGGAGTGAGTCTAGAGCTTGCCCAGAGCAGCTGTAGATTCCCCATCCCTGGAAATGTTAAAGCTCCATCCAACCTGGCCTTGGAGCCAAGTGAGCTAGTGGGGAGGTGCTCCTGCCCAGGGCAGGGGAGTTGAAACTAGATGATCCTTTAAAGTCCCTGCCAATCACAACCACTCCATGGTTCTATGCAATCAGAAAAGAAATAAGGCTCAGAGCAATACCTTTTTCATTAAAGTTCCAACAGCCTGTGTGCAAACACAGACAGCAGCCCCTCTTCCACCTGACATCCAGTATTACAAACTTTGCTGCTGGAAAGAGGAGGCCTTACAGGTTGATGCTAGTGTAACACTTAATGCATACCTTGCTCCTCTTTGGCTTTAAATGGGAAACAAGAGTTAAGCTAACATGAAAAAAACATGACCTGAATGAAAATTCTTTTTGAGATAATTCTAAATTTGAGTCACTATTGTTAAATACAAAGTTAATACTGTATTTAGGGAAACTAACTCCTCAACCCTTGCATTCTTCCTCTTTTCCTTGGTATTTCTCAATTCACATGGGAAACAGCTCATCTCCAAGTCAGCAAGCAGACATTCCTCTCAGGGATTGCTCGCATTAAAGAAAGTTCATAGGTAAAATTCCATTCAACAGATTTTATTTATCAATTTGGTTTTGCAATTACAACTGCTTCAGTTTTCTTTCACTGAAGACAAAATACAAACTTTTACAGCAACACTTGCAGAGAACATTCGTAAGGTAACAGCTTGGTATTTGCACAAGTTGGCTTCAAGAAAAAGCCAGATAACTTGAAGGGTCACTACGATTCAGTGCCTAAAACTGATTTAGGGGCAAGTACAACTACAGATCTATGATCTATCTTCCACTTCAAAACACAAGGCCAAGAAAAACTGCAAGTTGTTACTTCAGGTTTTTTGCTAGTACACAGCACAAATCAGCTGATACTGCCATTTCACAAAGGAGTAATTACTTTTGACAGTGAGGCAGCCAAGCACATGGTGAAGATGTATAACCCAGCCTCCCCTCCCCCCAAACAACTAAAAGGGAAACAATTCAAGCCACAACTCTGAACTGTGGAATTACACCTTGCTGGCAAGGATAATGAGCAAGAGGTGTGTTGTGCAGGCCTTCCAGAACATGACTAAATTGATACAGCACAAACTTGAGTTTTTCAGATAGGCATTTGTACATGCCAGAGATCCTGGGTTTCCTAAACTCTTGGAAAATAGCAATTGCTGGCACCACAACAAATTTAGTAACTAAGGCAAGGTATCCCTTCTACTCTTTTAAACAAAATTTGAGGCAAACGAGTAAGCAATTTTAAGGCACTTTAAACATTTTTAGTTTGCTTTACTGGCATACTTTATCAACAACCTAAATCAAGATTAGCAAAGCTCATGAATAAGCATTTCAGCAACATTTTACAGAGCAACTTTTCTGAGGCAATGTTTTCCATGCTATGAAGTGTTCTGTAGGACTTTTCTGCAAGTTTCCCAAAAGAGCCCTTTGAGGCCAAAAATTGTATGCTAGGTATAGTTTGCTTTGCTGAGCTAAGGGCAAACTATCATATTTCAAAAGAGTATTTTGTTCACTTCAAAGCACAGAATACAAGCTCATGGATTTTTTTTAACAAAGAAATCTAGTAAAATAGTTCTTAGATAGGGAAAGGACAGATTTAAGTGATTTCACAATAAGGCCAAGGATATACCATCTAACTCACACGCGTACTGTTGCTGAAAACTGGCTGCTCACTGCTGTTTTCATAAACCTGAGCTGATTGTCTTAGTTTTGTTTAGGAAACCAAAAGCTAATGAACTCAAAGATACAGTACTGGTGAGTAACCTCTGCATTTTGTAGCAATTTGAGTTTTCTATGCAGCACAATAGAAACAATGCCATTCAAACTAGAACAACACAAGGAAGCAGCACTGTACACTTGAAGTTTCCAACCGAAGTGCACTTAATTTGCTTCATAATTCAAGTCCTGCTGCCATGACTTTTATCTGCTATTCTTGTATTGGGTGCCAAATTCCAGTCAAGTCAGAGCTAGTAAGACAGTACTACAGATTATCCCAAAACTGATGATCAGGGATATCAGAAGCTATGCATTATGTGCTGCCTCCACCACTTGATTTTATCTCTACTTCCACTTTACCCGTGGGTTTATTTTCATAGGTTCTCAAGTCAGTTTGCACTGGAGATGACGTACCTTTGATACTCAGATCACATGGCTGATCCAGCCAAGGGAAAAAAAAATGCTAAACTATTTGGCTGAACAGATTTCCTTAACCAGTTCACTGCAGGGTGACACAAACCTGAAGCCAGGAAGGGGAGAAGAAAAAAAGTGTAGCCTGCAGTCCCAGATTACAGCAATCCTGACTAGGATCAAATCAGCAGATCCTCTGAAAGACCCTTAATTGCTCCTTCAGCAAGCAGATATACAGAAGGGTAATAAAGAAAAAAAACAACCCAAACTCCTGAAATTAATTGCAATGAGTTTAAGAACCGTTTGAATAACAAAAACATCAGTATTTCCCAAACATTTCAAGTATAAATGTGAGCTGTTGCCTTTTTGTACAGGGAGTGAACTGAATTATATCACTAGCTTTATGGTTGGTCTGTAGGCCAGAACAAAGGTAAACAAGTCAAAGTTTCTGTTTGTAGCTGAACATCGCTGTACCATACTCCTCACTCTAAAACAAAATCACTAAGGGACAGTTTTCTAGGGATTTTTTTTAAACTGGAATGCTAAAGTCATGTGTATTCTATATTCCTATGTAAAGCTATACTTAAAAGTTTTATTTATCTTTGAAATAGCTGGGACACACAGCCTACTGAAATTTAGTCTTTTAAGGCACTAATATTTATTTCCCCATTAGAAGGACTATTCCTACATTCACTCTCAACATTAGTTGGAAATGGCATAGGAATTCTGTTTGGAATGAAGTTATTTTATGAGGCAACTTTTATTCTTGTGTTTAAAAAAAAAAGGGTTATGTTATTCTGTTAAGACATTATCTAATTCTACACTTTTGTCCATCTTTCTAGCAACACACTGTAATAGCCATAAACTACTATAAATGGTATTTCACTCCCTGAAATCAGTCACCAATGATTCACATCTTGATAAAACTGAAGGGATACTGTATCAGAAGTTCTTTAACTTAGCCTTCAGAATAAGTCATTTTAAGATTGTCTACTGGGCAGTGCTGCCACTGAATAAGAATCTATAAACATTCTACAGTTGGCGTATCAAGGAAAGTCCCACATCAGCAGCCACTAAAGGAAAATAAAACAGCCATTAGAACCCATGCAGCATATTGCAAGTAATCCTGTTGAAGAGATTCATATCGCTTCTTGCCAAGTATAATGTTGCAAAAATATTCATTTAAAGTCTTCTTTTAGAGATTTAAAGGATATTATGAACTGCTGTCTTCCATGAGCAACAGAAAATATTTTGGTTCAGTGAACTACAGGTGTTGGGCTACTAGTCCATTACCAAGGGGCAGGTCCTAAAGCGTGTGGTAATTTCGGTCTTTAGATCTGCAGAATTTGTACAGAAAGAAAATAACAGCCTGCAGACCCAGAACAAGGACAATTCCACCTATGAAACTCGCAGCATCAAACGTAGATTTGCGTGGAGCAGGTGCAGGAGTCACAGTAGTACTTGGACCTGTTAAACACCAAATTAGAAATTGTAAGTGCACAATGCTCACAACCATTTTACAGATTTTAGTGCTGGATTCTTTGTATTAGGATTACGCAAAACGTCAAAACACCAATAAGAAAACAAAGAATAAAAATCAAAAGTGAAGCCATGCCAGCATCTGTATTTAGATTAGTGGTACTGAAATTCTGATAAAATGCTGTTTGTACAAGGCTAGAGCTATTTATAGACAAACTGCTCTGGAGCTCAATACTGAGCAATACCCAGCTGGACTTTATTTGCACTTCAAAAAACCAAAGCCTTCCTCCTTTATATAGAATATATTATTGATATGCTCACATTCAAGACTCATTTTCCAGTTGCTGCTCCTTGCTCCAGTTGTTTTTTTTTTTTTGGTTGTTGTTTAAATTTAACATAAATTGTTATGTTCCATCTACTGTACTGTACCCCAAGAGTTAGGCTTAAAAAACAGCTGAAGTCACAAATACAAGTCTGGAAATAACAGCCATCTGCTGATGGGGAGTTTTAAAGAGCTTTACTTTGTGAGAGCTTTTCATGAAATGGCATATTTAGGACTGACTTGGAAATAAAATACTTCAGCTTATTCCCATCACTGTAGCACAGTTTCATTTAACAAAAACAAAAAACCCCATCCCATTATTATGCTGCAAAAACAAAATACCACCTCCCAAAGATAGGGAAGTTAACAAGGGATGTCCAACCACACTATTAAAATCATCCAGCTGATCTCATTTGACCAACATGTTTCTGACTTTTTATATCTCACCAATTAGCTCTATTTCTCAGGTTATATAACCTTGCTACTTGCATACATCACCTTAACAACATTAGACTTGCCATAAAGCTAGAAGGGACAACACCAGATACACCAATGCTACTTTAATGCTGTCACATGGTATTTCAAGGTAACACCTTTAAAGGAACACTGATTTCTAAGTATTTTATGTTTTAATTATGGCAGTAGCAGCAGTTACCTGCAGTAGTGGGTGTCTTGGTAGCTGGAATAACGGTAGTTTTAGGCACAGGGGCATGAGTAGTTGCATTGGTGACGTTGGCTGTTTGAGAGAAGACAGCATGTACACACCATAAACTTCAATAGCAAAGTTTGCAAGCACTGAAGTTTCTATACAAGTATTTTTTCCTGCTTTGCTTTAACGAGGATAAGCTTTGACCTCAGTCCATATCCCACACAATTTAGGTGGTGAGCTGCCTGGCATTAAGCCAAGTATCTGCAATAAGGATTATTTTCAAACTTGCATACTATTGTTATCCAAATATTTCAAGGTTCTCCACAGATCAGTCATTCTTTGTTCAGACAAAACTACTTTTCTTTCAAGCACTCATATAAATGCTGGTATTTGAACAAGAATCAAGAGATCTGCTTCAAGACAACTGAGAATATTTCATTTAACAGCTGTTAGAGTCAGTGAGTATTAATTGTACTAAAAAAGTACTTAATGTAATACCTCTAGACAGGAGATACACACTCTTTCTTCTCCTGTCCTCAAAACACTAACTGTGAATGCCATCACTGGAATAAAACCACTCACCTAAAACAAAACGGTCTCCTAAAGACTTTCATTATCAAGGCACATAAGTTGGGTCTCTGACCTCTCTCCCACCCCTTAAGACCAGTATTACTAAAAAATTGATCAATATTCCACTAAGTGCCTGAGACAAGTGTCAATATTTGTGGGTCTACTCAAAGCTAAACATCACCATACTGTACATTAGGCTGTTCTGAGCCTAATCAAGTACCAACTTGTTACCTCTCATCTGCCTTGATCAGCAAGTTTTTAAAGATTAGATGACTCTTTTTAAAATAATTTCACTGTAGAGATGGCAGAGAAATTTTTGAACAAAAAAAACCCCAAACTCCTAAGAATTCATGATTAGTGGCACTTACTGATTCAACTACCACTGAGCCTATTTTTAACACAGAAAACGCTTCCTGCCAATATAACTGTTTTCTAAAATCCACTTCTTCCAAACCTTGGCACCATTTATGCAATCTGCCAAGCTACTACACTGAACTTTGGAAGAAGCCCCTGTCTTTCATTTATTTCCCAGTTCCTAGTTTCCTGCTGTTCTGAGTTCAGTGCTACTGCATTACCTATAGGAGTATGAGTTGTGGTGGCATTGGAAGACGGCGTGGTCACTTTGGAAGATGCTGTGGTCACATTGGACGGTGTTGTGGTCACATTGGAAGGTGTTACAGTGGCATGGGAAGGTGTTACAGTGGCATGGGAAGGTGTTACAGTGGCTTTGGAAGAGGGTGTAGGAACACTGGTAGGAGGAGAAACTGTGGGAGCTATGAAAAAATAGTTACATTAAGGAGATTAATGACAGTATTGAACTAAAAAAAACCCAACAAAACAACATCAGCAGGCACACCTTTAGGAATTTCATACAGCACTGAGCTCTACTGTAGTTTTAGTTCGAAATTACAAAGCTTTTGAATCCACCATAGTAACATCAAAAGTTGCATGAGCAAATACATGAAAAATCTTGTCACAGGCAGCCCAAAAAAGACAGTGTTCAATGGGCAACTCAAGACTCCTCAAAGCAAACCTGAGTGAGAGGAACCCTATAGTCCAAGCAGAAACTGTGCATGCTTTATGGAGGAGAACACTAGGTATACAGTACTGCCCCCCAACCTCACTGCAACTGAGAATGAACCTGAGTATCAAGTTCAACCTTAAATTGGAGTTGGTTAGACAACAGAATCAGAATGGAGGGAAAACCAATCAAGAATTTGAAAGTTTATCTACACCTTGTGCTCCAGGACTTATTGTTGCATGTAGGTGCTGTCAGATTCAGCATATATTGTACCAAAACAACCCCTCATCACACCCAAAATACAGAACTGAGAAGCCTCCTGCAACTTACTGTGTTACCAGTTAATCACACACAGACAGCTTATCTGAACTGATACATCAGCAAGCCTCCTGCTGAAAAAGCATCATGTCCAGAAGCCTTTAATGCTCAGGCTCATTCAAGTGTGGTTATTTACATCTTGAGCATAATTCAGCAGGGTGGGAAGTCAGAGCTGACTGCAGCTACAGAGATAGGGTGGGCATATCACAATCTACATTCTCTTGGCTCCCACTTTCACCTAGGTAGTTTAAGGCCACCTAAAAGGCTGCCCACATTTTTCCCTTGTCAATCCCTTGAGGCAGTGTTGAGCCAAAACAACTGAGAGTCAATAAGGTATACAGATTTCTCCCACACCTGTAAAGACCCCCTACTAAGGGTGACAATTTATTCCCCTGAATTTGCAGAAGTTAAACACAACAACCTGATAATGCCACCAAAAGTTTAACAGGAACTGATTGCAGAAACACTTCTCCTCAAATAGAGAGCAGGGTATTGTTAACAGCATGCTCTCCTTGGAAAGCACTAAAAATGGTTCTCTCAGCACTCCTGATTAAGAGGTGATAGTTACAATTTTAAAAACAACACACAATCCAAGTCAAAAGGAATTATTTCTGACTAGCTGTTACCACCACAAGATAGTGCAAAGTAGCATGGAAGCTTCATCTCTGTTGATGTGAGCCAGTCCCTTTAGCAGAATTGTTGAATTCATCTGGACAAGATTATTCAGAATTTTCATTTGCTGTTCTCAATCTTAAAACCAGAAAATCCTATTTTAAAGTCCATTTCTTATTAGCATTCAGAAAAACTGAAAATGGGGGGCTTTCACAAAAGTGAAATTCAAGATCTTATTTAGATTACTCATATCCTGCAAAACTGCTTAGCACAGCAAGCACAAAAGTCTGAAGTAGATATGCAACTGAGCACATTCCTAGTATGAAGGGCTTTTCTAAGGTAGTTCCATATCCTAAACCCTGTATTTCAGAACTGCATGAAGACTTGAGCTAGTTAATTAAAACTGGGAAGTTCATAAGCTCTTCCTATTTACTGTGTCTCAGATGCCTTAGCAGGTGACTTTTTTTGTTCAATATGCAGTTTACTGCCTTGAAGACACTGACAAATTCCTTGGGATGTGTATCTAACAAGAAACACCTATTCTAATCTAAGAAACCAAGGCAGTAGCCAGGCACGTGCACTAAAACATGTCAGGTTTCTTGAAACAGCAACAGTAAGCATTTAACGAAATGCACAATGGAACTGTGTATTTTAGTATCACATATCATACCTTTAAGCAGGAAGCAAAGGGCTTATTTGCATACTTGTACATGCTTATGTAAATTGTAGAAGGCATATCAACAAAAGGCCAACAGACAAAAGTGCTCTGAACACAACTGCTTCACATTAAACCACATGAAAGCTGAGTATCTAAACACTTACGTGAACACTGTGTTACAGATTTACATTTTTCCTCCTCAGGTTTTGCTGTTTTATTGACACACACGCTTTTGTCTGTCAGGAAAGAAGAGACAAGATATTTTACAGTAGCTGAAGTCTAAGGTGCTTGAGACGTTGTTCCTAAATAGTAATAAGTTGTTCATAGGACCAACAAAACACCATCTGCTAGGCAAGATAACATTAAAGCCACTTTAATATACAGGACTTCAGTATTATATTAGTAATACAAGAAGTTTTAGTGTTTTCTTTCACTACAGTTACTCCCCCACTGAACGTTTAGGCAATATTTACAACACATGATTATGTACCATTTTGCTGTACCAGTATAGCTTGATGTTTATTCTTCACAGCTGATAAAATCAGTGTTTCTACTATTTGTGGCATTTTCCAAGTTTAACATTTTGCATGTCTATGGTAGCATCATAAAAAAAATCTTACAGTCTGCAAAAATTCTACATCCAAGCAAAACATTGTTTCAGCTTTTCAAACTAGTCCTTGACCTTGAAATTGTTGAAGACATCAGTTTTTTATTCTCTGCCTACATACCCTTCTCCCTTAAAAAAGTTACACAGATCTCTTGGGTTTTTGCAGGATGTGCCTGGTGGTCCAACACTACATGCAGAACAAGAAAAATAGCTTCTTGAAGGGCAAGTTGCATCCAAAATTTATTTCATTCAGTTCCAAAGCATCTTAGCCTTCATATATAACCTTTCTTGGTCATCTACAATCAAGTGCTACAAAAATCACTACTACAGTCAAGCCATTCTGTTTCTACCTCACATAAGACGTACTAATAATCCACATGAGGACTGCTTATATAATCTCTGCATGATTTTGTCAACAGCAAATCCTCTTCTCCAGTCATCTTCTCCAGGACTGAGTACCAGAGGTCACCTGAATGTAGTTACATCAAAGTCACTAAAAACAAGGCTCTGAGACCAGCTAATGCTTCTTTGGCTGTCACATTCTCTTCAGTGGGCTGCAATTCTTAGTTTTATGAACATTGCTGTTATCTGCTACTCTTATTTAATGTATTCCTCTCCCTTACTGTACTTCAGTTCAGTTCAGTTCAATGTAAATGAAGCAGGTCTATCCAGGTGTAAGGTTCTGCATGGTGTTGAGTAACTCCTTCAGTGCAGGCAGCCCAGTGAACAGCTGCAGTGAGAGCTGCAGGCTGAGCTCTGTGGGGTGTGAGAGGAAAAAGGCCGAGATCTGCAGATCCTTTACATAACAAAGGACACGGGGACCTGCAGCCCAGCCAGGTGACTGGACACAGAGACATGGCAGAGGCTGATGATCCCAGACTTTCACCCACAGACTGTGAGGGTATAAAAGGCCATGGATTCCTCTGTTGGAGGTTCTCAGAGGCACCACCTCCGCTGGAAGTTTCTGGGGATGTCAATGTGACTACCAGAGTCTCCTGAAGGGTCAGACAGGGAAGTTCCCTTAACAATGGCAGAGTAAGGATCTGCACTGCACAGTCCTCCTTACCTTCACATTCGAACCACTGGCAGCTTCCATTTGCCTGATTATCAATACAGGAACTGCAGTTAGAAAAGCTTTCACAGATGTCTAGAAAACAAAACAAACACACAAACCAAAACAAAAAAAAGCGCCATTGATTAGAACACTGCCAAAAAAGAGCAACTTCATCCACAGAAATGAATATTAGATCTGTACCCTCCCATATGTGCATCTCCCAGGTTAAGGCCCAATCCTCTTCACTGAACAAACTACAACTGAAAGCTACAACTTATGAATGCTTTTGACAAGAAATAAATGCGTTTCCTTCCAGATACTACTGATACTCTGAAACCAGACCCCGTATGTACACCATGATTTTACCTCATGCGATCTCTAACTACAGTAAACTCAGACAATAGAGCATACACTACTCCAGTGAAGATACCAAAGACCAGTAAATTAATTTTGCAGTTCATTGAAGCCTCAGATGTGCTTGTTTCCCTTTGATTACATTTTTCCTTTAGGTAATACAGCCAGCTATAAATAATCCTACAGTAGAAAGCAAGCAAAGCATAGGAAATAAAGACAGAAATTAATGTACACATGCATAAAAAGGAGAGCAGAAAACAAAGTCCACCCATTTGTATTTTGATCACAGCGGAAGCCAGCAATCTAACCAGTCCAGCTGCTTTTTTTACGTCAATCTCAGTCAAACATTGTTACCTTAAAACCGCAATGACAACACATCCACTAACTGGATCAAGTAAGATCTTCTCCCAATCTACAGTTTTACCACATTAGTTTTAATTGAGACTTACTCATACAGCCATCATACTCAGCAAACCCACGTACAACCCACAACTCCTTCTGCTGCATGCTCTCCAGCACATTTCACATCATATCCACCCACTCCAGGCACCTTGGCGTGACCTTTCACTCTTCTCCATGAAAGGAATGCTGCTATCCAAGGATCTCTTGGCAGGCAGCACACTCATTTACCTCTCGTGTAACAGCTACAAATACATTAACTAACCAGTATTCTGACAATCCAAAATAAGCCTGAATCCACCCGGCCTTTCTCTTGGTTATGGTAGGATCAGGTCAGAAAGGCTGGCCTTTCGCATAAGAAGGTATGAAAAGACCTTTGTGGGTTTGCATCAATGAGGTGTGCAACAGCTGCCCTATTCCCTTCAGAAAGGCAGCACTCAAAGCACTTCAAGAGCTACATGACTATTTCTCAATAACAGATTTCAGGGGGAAAAAAAAGTCAGTCAATTATTGTGGGTATGCATCTGAGGAATGATCACAGCACACACAACAGCCTTTGACAAATGCGCAATCTTCACTTCTGTACATTCCTCACTGGTAGGTGGAAAATTTAGCACAGTGCATCTGTTAAGACAGGAAGACAGTGGGTAGAGCACACTTACACCAGGTACATTAGGACTTCTAATTTAGTTTCAAAAACAGCTTTGCCAGGCTAACATGGAGGAGGATCAGATTTGCAAGAGTAAAGGATCAGATGTTTTCATCAATGAGCTGTTAACTTCAGAATCTGTGGCAGGCATTGTCCCAATGCCACCTCCTGCTGTGAAAGGCTCTAGTGGGGTCTTTTACATGGGATAACAGCAAGTTCCCCAGCTCTCCCCATCAGCAGACGTCTGCTCTTCACTGAAAAAAAAATACTGATACCACGAACTCAGCTTTACAGCCTAGGCAAGCTGACGTCTGCTCCCAAGATAAACCCGCTGTACTGGCTCTCGCGCAGGGTAAATTCGGATACTCCCCTTACACTCGAGGAGGAAACCAGGAAGCACAGGAGGGGTCTGTCCTGCTGGCCCGACAGTGCCCTCTCCCGTCGCAGCGGAGCGGCGTGTTCAGCCCCGGCCGGGCAGCGCCGGAGCAGCTCCGGCTCCCGCAGGGTGTCCCGCAGCGTCCGCATCCCGCCGGCCGGGCCGGGCTGGGCTGAAGAGGGGATCGCTAAGGGCTGGAGCGCCGGTGAGCGGGCAGCGTCACCCCCGGCTGCACCCAGCGCCACTACGGAACGTGGCCAAGGAACGCCGAAGCGCTTCCAGACAACTTTTTTTTTTCATTTCTGTCGCTGTCTCCGCGTTGTGGGGCTCGCGGCACATTCCGCGGTTCTCGGCCCCGCAAACACTTTGACGAACAGCGCACAGGGCCCGAGCTGCGGGCAAATGCGGGAAAAACCCCGGGACGAGTAACGGGGCTCACGCCGGGACAAGGAACACGCGGCAGCAGGGACAGAACGATACAGCTGAACCAAGGCACCCCCACTCCCAGGGTGCAAGAAGCAGGCACGCACAATTCCCTGGCATCGGCTCGCCCCTCCAAGGACCCCAGGATAACGGGTCCCAGAGCGGCACACGTGCCATAGTGGCCCAAAAGCTCGGCGGGCTGCGACCGCGGCGCCCAGGAAGCGGCGGCGGCCGAGCGAGCGCCTGGGCAGCGCAGGGCGGGTCCCGGCGGCTCCGCGGCGCTC
>VZTZ01028217.1:0-18930 GCA_013400955.1 Drymodes brunneopygia | reverse complement strand
GGCGCGCGGGCTCGCGTTTCCCGCGCGCGGCCGGTGTCGGTGCCGCGGCGGCGCGCAGGGCGGGCTCTGTCGCTTGCGGGGGTCGCACTGGGCGGTGCGGAGACAGGCGCTCCCAGCCGGCCCGCACCGGCTGCCCGTGACCGCGGGCCACTGCTGTTGCCCCGTTCCCACGCCACTCCCCCATTTCTACTGTGACGAAACAGCGAATTGTACTTAAATGGTAGTGTAGTAGTGATGCAAAATAATTCGTGCTAAAAATTTAAGATTACAGCATTTTGCTGAGGTTGAGAGGAAGTACAAATACTGGAAGCGGGTGACCGCCAAAATTGTGCTGTTCAAGGGATTTCTGTCTGAATAAGCCCCGGCAAGATACATTCAAATTGCATTCCACTGATAAGCATTTCTGGGATTTCCTCGAGTGACAGAGCTCCAGGATATGTCCACAAATAAGCATTTCGTGAGATTCCCTCATCTGGCAGAGCTCCAGGATGTGTGCATATACAAACATATGACTCCAGGATGTGTATTTCGTGTGTGCACATGCAAAAAAAAAAATAATATACTTTCACTAGAAACTGATTTCAGCAGCAAAAACCGACTACTGATTTCAGGAACTGTCGTCAGATGTGGTGGAAAAAAACAGGAAAAATTACACTGTTGTATTGAAAAGATAAAATTAACAAAGAAGAAAAAAGGTATAAAAAGGCACCTCAGAGAAACCGCAACTGTGAACCAGCGAGATTCGAACCTATAGAGGTTGGAACTCAGTTCACCCAGCACCAATCGCCCAGCTTGGCATTGCTTTTGCTTCGTGGCTCTTTCTAAATTTTATATTTTAATTTTTAATAAATTCTCTTTAATCATAATATTGATTGGCTCGTTTATAACAGTAGTTTAAATGAATCGCACGTGAACCTGAGCAGTCTGCGTGCAGCACTTCCAAAACGTTGTCCAGCTGAGCCTCCACCAGCACTAGTGCCATCGCGGGTGGGAGCTGCATGGTGGGAGTTTGTGTAGGTCCAGGATGACATGGCTGCAACAGTAGAAGGGAAGCATGGTACAAATTGTGACCCCTGTCTTTACAGCTGTGCTGTAGAGAACACCTGGAGAAGGCTCTTTGATCATCCCACCACTTCTTTTCGTGGATTTGACAGTGTTAGGTTTGCAGTTGGACCCGGTGAAAGGGCTTATCCAACCTAAGTGGTTCTAAGAATCAGTGATTCCCCCCGACCACCAGACAGAGTTCCCTTTATGTCTATCACGTTTTCTCTGTCCTTTGTTTTTCCCTAAGGCAGTTGGAGTCCTTTATATATCACCATCTGTTGGCTCTCTGCAAATAAAAGTTTGTGTAAATCTACTTCAGCATTCTGTGCAGTGCCAACACAGGTGAATGTTGGGAAACCAAGGCAAACATTCATGTGTGCTTGTATTCAAGGAGAGCTAAGCTAGGGCTAGAAAGCAAATTTTATTATGGTCCAGGTCAAAGGACAAATGGAAGAGAAGAGTTATAATCAGGAGAAGTCTCCCTGCAAGTGTGAGCTGCACTTGGGCAGTAAAGAGGAAACTGCCGAATAAATCCCTAGCTTAATCTTTCCATTTTACTTTCTTTCCTGAAGGTGTTCTATTGCCAAGAGCCAGGAGACCGAGACAAATGCAGAAACTTTAAGGCAAGCTACCTATCATGATTACTGTGTGATCTATGGAAGGGCCTGTAGGGCTACTGGTAATGCATAATTTGGGTACAGAGCTTTCTGACAAGGTTTTCTTCTGATATATATTGTGGTGCTTTCTGCTAGCAGGCAGGATGGCTAATGCTTTGCCTTCCTGCAAAGAAGTCTCAGGGAGAAAGCATAAAAGGAAAGTCTGCAAAGAAAACAACAGAGAATCAATTTTGTGATACAAACTGGAACCTTGTAACAGCTGCATTAAAATGACCAAACATGTTCTGTTGTATGTAAATGTCAGTAACATCAGAATTTACTTCTGAAAAGTGATAAAAGAAATGGAATTCGCACACTGACTTTAGGTATCTCTCATTCTCCATTTTTACTGGAGTGCTAGTGTAATTTAGTTATTTCTACAGTATGATGAAACTTCCTGGCCTTTTATTAAGAAATACTTTTCACATGCATTATTAAAATACTGTATTTCTGTTCTACCTTTGAATAAACAACATAAATTGAGGAGCAGCATAAGTAAAAATAGCAATGTAAACAAAATTGCAGGGAGCATGGAATAAGGGGGTTTTCTATAGATTCCACTCATCCCTCCTGGCCATACCTGCAGAGATTATGTCCTTCTGGGACAAGTGTCTTCTGCTTGGATCAGGGCTTGGTTCAAGGGTCTCTTGTGATTTCACTAAACATGTGGTATTATTTGAACTCAGTTCAGGTTTTCTTTTTGGCGGCTCTTGTAGGTTATAATGTTAAATCTATCTTCAGCAGTTATCAGTGTTTTATGAGGGGTTGCAGTGGCAGTTCTGTTGATATGCTGGGCACATGAAGTGCCCTGATTGTTGCAATCTGCATTTCATCAGGGGTGCATACTAAAAGTCTCCTGAGAAAGTAATAGGACAGTTAAGTTAAATAAGATAAAAGACTCTAATCAGTGTTTATGTATATGGAAGAAGTGGGAGAAAATGAAGTACATAATAAGACTACCAGCAAGGGCAAGAACATCTCCACAAGCGAGTGAAAACATGTCTATCATTCTGGGGGCTGGTGGGAAGCCAGGGAAATGATAAATGTGGTTTGTCTGTTTTTTCTTATAGTCAGCATCTTGGGACTTTGTTGTAGCATCCAGTCAGCAGGATCATGGCAGTCTGGGTTGTTGTTGTTGGATTTAAAACGCCACATTCATCACTGGGTTCAGTTCTCATTGCCCTGTTATATACTTAGTGGTCAGTAAAGCATTTACCTCTGTTTTCAATCTGTAAGGAATTCCAAGCACTGCATTACTGGAAAATTATGTAAAATCCTTGACAAAATGGGTAAAACCTGAGGGTCTGCAGATGCCCATTTTAGAGAAGCACATTTGAAACGTGGCAAATGCCCAGGATTTGGAGCAGATCGTGTGGTATCAATTGGTTCTTGCCAAGATGTGATAATGGGTTGAAGAGATTCCACAGGAGCGTACAGCTGTTTGTGATGACAGCAGTAAATGGAAAACAAAATTTAGTAGATAGATTGAAGGGAATATATATTTGCTTCATTTTGTAAACATTGGTTCTCATTTCCATATTGTCATTTCAAGTGCCTGGAAAGAGAAGCGCATGTGAAGTATAAATACATGGTGGGTGTTTTAGGAGGGAAAATACAGCATCCGAAGAGGTTTCGGGGTATTTGTCACCATTACATAATGATGGATTTTTGTGTGCTGGTGCCATTCACCAGAATGGTGAATGGTTCAGAAATAATGCGTTGACTCTTGTGCCTGGAGCTTTGTAACCTTTGTTCATCCTTGCAGTGAGACAGGTATGACAGTAAATCCTGCAGCAAGGTTGTGTCCAACCAGGGCTGGATACGGCCCCAAGGCACATCCAGGGTGGTGCATGCCTTACCATATGACATCAGGGTGTGTATTTAGGGTGCTCATGTGTCTGTCCCCAGTAGGAATTCTGGGTGAGGACACTGGCACCTGTATTGTACAAGCTGCTTGCCTGAGGCAGGCAAGGTGGAGCTGTGTTTGGTACGCATGAATTCTGTGTTACAGGTACTCTCTCAGCCCCACCAGGTGGGGTGGAAATGCTGCTTTTAACATAAGGAACAAATAGAAGAAAGACTGGTTAGTGATGATATAGTAATGTTAAAAATTTTTTCTTAGCTCTTTCAGAGACAGTGATATGGGCTGATGCTTTTCGCCTAAGGCAAGCCAGAGACATGTCTTGAGAAGAAGAATGGAAGGCAACAGGTAGAGGTAAGGTGGACTGGAAGGAATAAACCTTTCACCTGTGCAGCTGCTGCCAACCAGAGAATGAGGTCAGGCTGGTTTAGGTGACCAAAAGAAAATAAGGCTAATGTTTACATCTACTTACTGTATTTTTAATGTGCATTTTTTTGGTTGGTGGTGGTGTAATACAGCGGTGGGCTTTGGCCTGTGTCAGGGCAGGAGCACATTCCTGAGGAGTTTAGCTGTGTCCTCAAGGCTAGCTGGCTGGCTGATAAAAATGCCTTGGTCAACCTGGGAGTTCTTCAAGCAAACGAACTTCAGGAGGGTCTTCACAACTTTTTCTCAGTAGATGTTTTTGTTCTGAAGCTCTTGCATCTGGCCCCTGCCTGAGATGTAACACCTGTGGGCTGCCTGGGCCTGGCTTTGGGTCCCACTCACCTGTTCTCTGCTCTTGCTGTGCCCTGATGGCCTGGACCAGTACTTCTTCCCTCACAGCAACTGAGGTACAGGCACAACTGAGCTCTGTTGATCTGGCCACCCATTACTGCTTCTTAACTTCCTAAACCTTATCAGAATTACAGTATCAAGATTTTTTCTATGAAGTTTGTGAAATCATTCCACCATTTTCTTTGTGCAATAGCTGTATTACATCATTCTGATCTATTTGATGTGCTGCATAGTGATATATAGATATTATCAGGGAAGTTCTTTCAAAATCAATCCCTCTGAGTACCTTTTTTTTCTCCCTGGAATTAGTGACAAAATTTTTTTTGTCTGACTTACAGCTGGGAGTCAACAGTGAATTAGTGAAGAGCATCCCAAGCAATAAAGTATGTAAAGAGCAATAGCAGAGAGCTGTAGCCATGATAGTCTAGAAAGGATGGTGAGGCTGGTCTGTAGGAAGGTGAAATATGTTGTCAGAGGTCTGCCTGATACCAGGAAAATGGACAAATATTTCAGTGATCCCAGGGCTTCCCCAGATCCATGTGGAGTACCTACACAGTGGAGGAGCCACACTAACAATTTCTGCTGGCTTTAGCAACCTTCCTGGATCAGATTCAGAAACCCTCTGACCTCAAATTAGGTAAACTACCTTGTAGATAATGACTTTGGGCTCCAACTTTTGTCTCATCAGTGCTTGAATAAGTAGGGGAGAGTGTTTAGAGCCTACTGTCTGTGCTGTACTAACACAATGTCCTTGCGCTTTTAACACGTATGCCTGTACAAAGAAATTTGGTGTGTAGTCTGAGGGCTTCTTTCAGCACTTTTCATTTAAAGCAGTGTCTAAGAGAGTGTTTTGGAGTGTTTTTCTGGAGTAAGAAGCTCAGCATAAAACTCCAATAAAGCAAAACTTGAAAGATGCCTGTTTTTCTTACAGTGGTGACACATTACATAAATAAAACACTGTGTAATCCAGTAAGATAATAGTTTTCTCAGAATGCATATTGCTGCCAGCTGTTCTTTATAGAAGGGAGTTTTTTTATTTGGTTGCTGGGAAGGGAACTTCTCCGAACTCAGCAGCTGACAACTAAAGTCTTCACCTCCCCATTTGCTGACTGCCTCTGAATTTCCCGATTTTGTGGAGACCCTATGGCTTGCCTCTGGACTTGCATGTCCTCTGGATGTTTGTGCATGCTGTTTCTTTGGTCTGGTACTCTGAGAGGCAGCACTGTACTCCCAGTGACTTCATCAGAGTTGTAAGTTACAGCAGAAAATATGTCATGAAATATCATTTTGGATTAAGATGAATATTCCATTTCTGTTTCAGTTTTCACAGCCTTGGACTCCAGCTTGCAGGCACTGGGCCACCAGGCTTGAAAGACACACCATTGTTTCTTTTAGGTGACCTCTTAATACTGGGTGAAAGATTTTACCATGTTTTTTTCTGGCAGAGTGTTCTGTCATGACCAAGGCAAATACAGTAATTATGGCTTGCCTGAATAATTGTTATGCCTGAAATTCAACATATTTCCTGGTTATACTCTCCTCTTCTCATTATAACTTTTTTCATGTGGTGTAAGTTCAGCCAGTTGTCCCCTGCCCAGTTCTCATGCATTGTTCTCCTAGATCCCGAGTGTATGACATCCAGCTGGACATCTAGCCACCATCCAGTCACCAGGCCTGTGACTTTTGACACAGGATCAGCTTTCTGATACTTGATGTGATGAGGCATTTGCCTGCCCTCAGAGTCCCTGAATATTGCCCACTGCCAGAGCATGAGTTTCTGGGCTCTGACATCTGCTCAGATCAGGTCATTTGGACTCAAATCACACACTGTGTTCTGCTCTGATCCCTTGTGGAACATTGGAGATACTGGGGTGGCAGCCGCAGAGCAGACCTGCCATGAGTGACCAAACCAACAGCAAATAAAAATCAATTAACTGATCTTTTAACATTGTCCTCTATAGCCTGCAGAACTAAAATTGCTTTCTTGACTTTAAACATCTGAATATAATTTAAAATCCTTGCAAGAAATAAGAGCCACTAACCTCTGTCTCAATACTGAGTATGCAAACCCCTGTCTTTTCATAGAAATAATCTCTGTTACTTACAAAAAGTAATTTGTCAGGAAATGTGGGGTTTTATGAAGAAAATATCACAGTCTATTTTAATCTTTGACCCAGAACTATGAAGCAAAAAAAAATTATTCTCTAGGCAGATTGATTTGAAATGTTCCTAAAGAAGATTTAATTCCTGTATAGTAGTCTGTGTATAGATTGCAGAATGCTTTAGAAAATGGGAGAATGAAATGTGTTCTTAGCTAGCTGCAGATATACAAAGGTATTTTGGGTTAAATGATCTTTTTGTTTTGTAGCGTAAGTAAAGAAAAATCTGAATTACCTTGCTAAAATTAACACAATCTCCATACTCAGAGCCTCTGGAGATCACTCTGGGTCTATGCCCTCTTCAGGCATTCAGTTAAACATTTTCTGATTTGTTAAATTCATTCCTATTTAGCAAATAAACTTAAGATCGTCACTTTTCGTGAAATCTGTGGACCTAAGCTTGGACAAAATCAGGTCTCCCCAAATACTTCCCTAATTCAGCCTTCCCCATCTTACCGTGGTGCTGTTCTGTGAGGTTTAGTGGCTCATATAACAAGCCCAGGAGCAAAGGTCACTTAGCACAACTCTTGGCAGGGCTGGGAATAGGGGTGGGAGAGCTGCACTAGGATGGTGTCCAGGTTACCCTGGCACAGCAGGGCTGGTTTGGCCTTGTGTCTGCATCCAAGCTCCACAAATGAGTGCTCTTCCCTTTGAACCTCCAGTGCACTCGGTTATGGCCTCTCTTTCCACACACCTTCTCTTCTTTAAATGCTCACCTGCTGGAGCCACCCGTGCCCCAGCTCTGCACTGTGTGTCAGAGAGATCTCCCATGAAAGAAAGCACTGACACTGGCAGTCATTGTGGATTATATATTTACATCCACACATAACCTTAACTGTATTGCAGTAACTTTACAAACAATATTTTTCTCTGTTTCAGTGGCAATAGTCACTTTTTTTTTTAATTGAGACCATCTGTTTTAAGTAATTACCTAAATCTTCTGCCTGCTCCAGCATTTCCTGGTTTTAGCCTGATGCAGCCTAACCTGATTTGAAGGACATTACTTTTAGTTGATAGTAGTCAGTGCAGGATCAAATGTTTGGCCTTCACTGAGGCCACAGTCCTACAAACATATTTTTTCTTCTTTTTTGTCTGAGATGTCATTTTACCATATCAGGGCTTGTAACTATATAATCATATTAACACTACTTCCCATAAATTGTAGGTGCACTGAGATATATTTACAGGTCTTTTTCTCTTTGCCTGTAAAAATACTTTTTAACGCCTTGCGAACATTCCTTTTTAAGCAAAAAAAAAATGTTTCCAAGCCATTCACATGTGCAAGATGACATGGTTTTATTTTTACTGTAAGTGAAAGTTATCATGGTCTGTAAAAAACTGAGAGGGAAATAGTGTTCTGCCTTGCAGCAGGCAGGAAAACCAGCTGGGAATCATGAATTGAAGGTCTTGCAGTTAATTATCTTGCAGGCTACTGTAGGTCTTTTACTATATGTAGGTACAACCTCCAGTGTTTGGAGGATCTCCATGCCTTTGATCACTTGCCTTGATCTCCCTCTTTTGGAGGGAGAAAGTACACGTGGGATCCATCTCCATCCAAAGCCAAGCTCTGCAGCCTCTGTTTTGTGTGGGGCCATTATAAACCCAGGCACCTATTTCCTACTGACAGGCTACACTCACTACGCTCTTTAAAAGGCTTTTCTTCACAATGAATGCTGTCAGTTCTTGATTAAGTAGCCTCCAGTTGGCATTTTAGGAGAGGTGAAAATACTATGGCTTTATTCAGCAGCATTTATTTAGAGAAGCAAGTGCCCCAGCTACAAATGGCCAGTACTTTTGAGATGAAGGAAGTCAGAAGACACACCGAAAAGTGACAGTATTAGAAGTGACTCCCTGTGAAATATCTTTCATTTCTTTCCTTCACAGCACCAATCTGAGTCCTGAAAACAGCCCAACATTTTGCGATCTCGATGATTTTCAGCCTGTCCTTCTCCCACACTGTGGGAGGACAAGCTGTGCCAGCAGGGCTTCATAAAGCTTTGTACTGTGTCCCATCCCACCCCACCCCATCCAGCAGAGTGGTACCAAGCAAGGAGGACACTGCAGGTGTCCCTTGTCCAAGCGGGGACATCAGAAAGTCTGAACAGAGCACAGCCTGGAAAGGACCTGTTGTACTTGTTGTACACTGTGGCTTCTTTTTGCTTCCTCAGGATTAAACTCCCACTCAGATTTAGGAGGGCTTGCCTATAAGATCATGGATCCCACACCTTTCAGATTGCACAGAGCCGGTGGCAAGGCAGCAACTTGAAGTGAATGTTGCTAGTTATGAATATATCCAGCTTTTGGTTTGTTCTCTGTAGGTTTGAAAGCTATGTTAAAGATGCTGTCTTTCTGCATGGTGTGGTAACATGGAAACTACACTGTGAATTTTTCTCTCTGTGGTAATACTTAAATATTTTGTTCTCTTCCATCAAGCAAACTGCTCAAAGCAATGTTCTTGTTTATTACATTCCTGAAAACCTAAAGAATTTAATAGGGTAGTCCTATATGTTAACCTACTGAGAACATACTTCTACTACACATTTGCTAAAATAGTGTTTTTCAGCTTGTGAGGGCAGAGCAGACCCTGGAGGTTTTGTGAAACCCCTCCCTTCAGCTGACACTGAGATCTGCAGCCATGAATTTGTAACCTTTGGTTCTGGAGATGCCCTGGCAGCTTCCTTAGTTTTGCCACAGGGTTTTCTACTTGAGCAACATGTCCAGATGGGGAGCTGGCTGGAAGGTGATGTGGAGCTGCGAGCTGTTCTTATGGTGACTCTTGCTGATCATCTCAAGGATTCCTCTTCTTTTGTGATAGATGGAGAAGCTTTCATACAGGGAAAGAGTTGGGGGATGAAGGGCTGCAATTGTGTTGCTCCCTTTGCTGCTATTCACCATACAAGTCCCTTTTACCAGCTCCCTCAAGCTCGTTTTCCTCCTTTCACACTCACCTTTTTTCCTTTCCCTCAAAGGTTTCATTGGGTCTTATGTCAGCAAAGTCTGGTTTAAATCCATCCTTCAGCCAGTAAAGAAGCTAATGAAAAAATACCCATAGAAAAGCACTCTGTATCCCTGTTGTTGTTCTGTAATGACTCTCACCAGAGCAGCTCAAGATACTTACCACGGCAATTCCCCATGGCTGCTTTTGATTATTCCCACTGTACAGATGAGGAAGGTAGGAGGCAGAGAGACTGCCCCAAGCACAGGCCCTGCTCTGCCTCCCGTCATGCTGCTGCTGGTGGCTGAGGACAAGATTCCCATGAGGGCTATGAGGGTGGGACATGGCTGGCTGGGATGAGATGCACAGCCCTTGCCAACTTGTAGGGGAAGGTGAGCAGAATATTTCTTTATCCAAATAAAATTACAGAGCTGAATAAATGGAGATCAGATACTGAGCTAAGAAGGCCAGGGTGCTCCCAGAAGTTTTTTCCAGGGTGAGCAGAGGAGGCAGGCAGTGGAAATGAGAACTGTGAGGAGGAGAGGAGAATCCTCCATGCTGGCTGAGAAAGGACTCGTGAGAGAGAGAGAAGAAACAACTCTCAAGAGTGATGGCTGGGGAGGAGCAAGCATTAGGTGTGCTTGGGCTTGGGGGATTATGCAAGGACTTGACTCCTTTTCTGTGGAGAGAAGCCTGGCTATGAGGTGGGGAGCAGGAGGCCCACTGATCCTGTCATCCTCCATCACCATCTGACCTGATCACACTGAGCAGTTAAGAGCCCCATCAAGCTCTCAACAAGCTTTAAGGAAAGTGAAGAAACATTTAGATTTTATTTTTCTCTGATTTTTTAAAAAATTCTTGTTATTTTGTTTGAGAGCCTTTCTCAGAAACTGATTCATAAAAGTGGTAGTTAAATTTTAACTGAACAGTTACTCCCTGACTGCTGCCTTGTGCCTTGCAAAATTACTTCAGCAGACTAATTCTGGAGTGGGATGCTTTGTCCTTTGACACGATGCTCCAGTATGAGCCATGCTGTGTAATTGCCTCAGTCCTTTCATCTCATTACAGTAAAATGAGGTTGTGTCCCATTAATTGCAGCAGGCGCTGCTTGCAGTGCCCAGACACACGCCAAGCACGGAGTCTCCCAGAACATTACTGGCTGACAGAGGCATCTCTCACCCTTGTCAGATACTGAAGATATTTGTCCTCTGCCCTCAGTGTAAAGTAGTTTTGTGGGAAGTATCATGAAAGCAATCTAAGCCTTAAAATAGAAAGGCATACCCAAGGGAACACCTCTCTCAAGGGTGGAAAGCAACTTTTAATTAAAGAGGGGGAGAGCAAGAAGTAGCAACCTCCTTTAATGCATCAGCACCTGGAGTATGTGCAATATGGGTAACAGAACTCTTCCAGGGACACATCCAAGCTTGACACTGATTCCAAATTAAATCCACCTTAAAATTACTGAAGCATTTTTTGGTATATTGTCCCCTTCCCACATGACATGGCAGCTTCTTTCCTCAGTGGCACAGGGAAAGCACAAGCTCTGCCTGGAGGAGGATGATGGAACTGGAGTCAAACGGTGCATGCAAGCTGCCACAGCTCCCCTGTGTGCAGAGGTGCCTGGGTGCATGCAAACTTGTTTCTACCTGACATATAAATCAAGTAAATCTACGGGTCATAAAAAATGACAGTTTCTACCCAAACAGAAGGTGCGAAAGGTGCAAGACAGGCACTAGCACAAATCCACTGGATAATAGTGCTGGGAAAGAGGATTCACTAAACTTTAAATCCTTGGTGACACCCACCTTGCAAAGACTTTCACAGCCAGTTCTATTTTTTTCCAATACCAGCTTATGTTCTCTCAGAGATTTGTGTGCCCTGAGAGCCTGGGCTTGCTGCTGTCCCAGGAGCTCCAGCATCAAAGAAGTGACTTTTGCCATTTTCCATCCACTCCAGATAGCTCATAGCATTTAATGCCTTAAATCCCACACACCAGGCTTCCACCTCCAGCAGCTTTCCTGCTCATTAGTGCTACTACATTTTGCTCCATCTACCCTGGGACCCTGAGGTGAGAGCAGCTTCTCATCACAGGCAGAATCTTCAGCATCTTGGGAAAGAAACTTTTCAGCTTCACTTAGCATTTCTGATCTCAGTGTTGGCTGCTGCCCAGCCCGCTCAAATGGTTTGCACCATTGGCAGTGGGAAAGCTTTTATAGAAGGGAACATAAATCATTTTCAAAAGTGCTTTAACTGTTATAAAGTGTCTTAATGGGTAGCATTTAATCTGAACAGAAAATCTCAAATGCCTATGTCAATTATATGGATTGTTTTTCTTAAATATTAAAAGAATGTTCTTTTTTATTGACATTTTATTACTTTATACCAGTATGAGGGAACATTTTTTGTTAAACTTAGGTCATTTCTCGACTTTCAGGGTTTTATATGAGATTCAGAACTCCCCTTCCACCCGCAGAGTTGAGGCTGCTGGCAACAATGCCTGTGGTGTGCCCAAGCCTGGAAAGCTGCCTGAGATTCAGGAAATCTAAAGCTGATTACTTGTATTACTTTAAACGCATTTAAACAGGTGGTAGGTGTGCCTGGAGATCTGTAGCTAATCCACTACTGCATTTCTAGGGCTCTGTCCACAAAGGTGAGTATTTGAAGTTTGAAGTAGGCAGTGGGTGACCATCAGCCCTTATTTAAGCAAGGACAAGGTGCTGGTGGAGCTGAGCCTCAGGCAGGGGACATAAGAGGAAGGAGTCAAGGTTGCAAATCAAAAAGTGTTCTCACTAAAGCAGTCTGCTCTTGCTAATACAAGCACATTATAATTCTGACTGAAAACCAAACTTTTTTGCTTTAGAGAGATGAAAAGCAGTTCCCAGGTTGTTACATGAATAAGATCAGATCAACAACTTGATTTTTGTGAAAATTCACCATTTGCACAGTCAGATAGCTGGGGAGAAATACCATCAAAAGTAGGACCATACATTGACTCTCCTTCATCTCCCTTTCCAGTTATGGTGTCTGCAGCACAGATAAAAGTTATCACAGGTATTTGTCACAGGGTTGTCAGGGAGCAGCTCAGCTGAAGTCAGAGACGTGGGTTGCACATCAGCCTGGGGGAACAACCGCTTCCATCTCTGCTTCACTGCTGAAATTTTGACACACCTTTGGGAAGAGCTCTGCTGCCATTGCAGGAGACAGTCTCTCTGTGAATTATTTTATGCAGTGTTTAATTGCTGCTCCTCTGAGAAGGTCCAGCATCTCCTGCTGGGAGAGCTGCGGCAGTGGCAGCGCTGAGCCAAGGAAGCAGTGCCCCAAAGAAGGACAACTGTCAGAGGCAGTAGGGTTAGAAGAGAGAAGGATGAAAATGCAGCTGTGATTTTATGGTGAGTTAAGGCCACTAACTTGTCTAAGAAAGGAGAATTGATAAGAGTGAAATTCCTATTCAGCTGAATGAGTGAGGCACTAAGGAAACCTGATCTATTTATTATTTTTTTTAGTATGTCTGGTTTTGCTACATTGTTTAGACATTATCAGGTTATCATTAGGCCTCTACAGTAGCAAGCTTGTAATTTTAGGTTGCTTTTATGGACTACACAGATATCTGCACAGGTATTCGTGAAAAGCAGGAGGTGCATCTTCAAAGCATAAACATGAAATGTATTTACACACTCACATAGGAGCAAGGCAAACACAGATAAGAAGTATGGGTTGGTAAGATGTGTGACAGACCAAAAGGGAGCAACAAAGGAACTGCCTTCTGATGTGCCTTGCTATCTTGACTTGCCTGGGGATGTCAGGTGGGCAGGCTGTGTGACCCATTATTTGTGGTGCCTTTTTCCTTGGTGCCACACTCCAGGCACTGTCTTTCAGATAGCTCACCAGCACACTTGCAAGGGCTCTGGCCCTTGACTAAATGCCTTTGTAAATTAATCTCTTTATAAAACAAACGATATACTTCCCTATGGATATTTTTAGTTTTCTCATATTTACAATTAGTTTCCTAATTGCTTACCAATTAACTTCATGGAAAAGAGTTTTAATGTTTTCAGTTTGTTTTCCTAAACTCTTTTGAAAAGGTTCTGGATAATCAAAAGAAAAAATTACTCAAACTTTTCCTATGTTTAGAAAATGAGATGTGAAAAGAGAAAGTGTTTTCTGGTTTTATCTATATATATCTATGTATGTACATATATATACACACACACACACACATATTTATATACACACACATATTTAAATGAATTAAGAGATTAGCATTGTCCTGGAGTTCAGGTATGTTTCTGTGGATGAAGACTGCTATTCATGCAGATCACCACCCCACCCCACCCCCTTGCCTTGTGCTATAATTCAGTTTTAGTCAGGAAACCCATCTCCCCCTTGGATCCACTTCTTTTTCACTAGGCATCACAGAGAGACTTCGCTTTTCTGGAGCACAGAGACTGGAAATTCTCACAGGTTCTGGGACATGCGTCTGAAAAGAGCTGCAGGAGAGGAGGAAAATGTGTGAAATTCTTAGCTGACAACGTGTGAAATTCCTGGCTGAAGTCCACTGGCCAGATTCCTGTCCCCCCTCCTTTAGCAGGTGAAACCACCATGCTGGGAGGACTTATTCCTCACTTTTGCTTTTCTCCTCTGTGGTGTACCTCGAAGAGCAGCCTCCTTAATGGCCATCCCCAGGTACACAAACACTGTTTAAAGCAGAAAAACAAATGCAGTGAAGGAAAGGCCAGCTCTCTGTGCTACACCCCTCCCTAACGCAGCCCAGTGGGAATGATCTCAGAAAATGTCTGCAGGATTGTCAAAGCACAACGGCATCCCTACTGGTTTGTTTAAATTAAAAAATCAAGGATGTTTTACTTCATTCTGGGCAGAAGTGGTCCTGAGAGTGTGCTAAAGCAAACTGCTGGGCAGGGGATGCTCCCCATCGGCCTCTCCAGCCTCAGCTCCAGCCCTGCCATCACAGGGCACAAAAACAGGAAAAATGCCACAGCTGTCTGTGCTCACTTTTCTTCCTCCCCATGGTATGTGCCTTTTCCTCAGGCAGCATCTCCAGCTCCTTACAAACCTTGTGCTCACCTACTTGCCTGGCTGCTTTTCAGGTATTTGCTGTAGAAATCCTCAGCAGTTGCTTGATAGAGTGCATAGGGCTTAAAGCCATAGTAGTCCCACTCATGGTAAAGCCACTTGAGCAGCTCCTTCTCATCCCCCAGCACATTACCAAGAAGGCATATGCCCACACCTCACCTCTGAGTTCCTGCATTTCAGAGGGACAGCAAAGCCTCCAGGGATTAATTACATTCTTACTGAAGAAACAATCGTAATATCCACCACAGGTGAAGTGGCCTGTGGTATTTTTATGCCTTTCCTACTTCTAAAGCCACAAATCTTGTCAGCTGGAAGGGACTGGCCAGCAGCTGTCAGCAAGGTGTGCCCTGAAGGTTTGGATCCTGCTGCTTGGGAAATTATCATGCCAGAAGTCATCTGGGTGTCATTTATGGGGGGATAGCTTGGACTGAACAGGGAAAGCACCTGGAGAGCTCCATCCTGCCTTGAGAGTCTGAGAACATTAAATATATCGAGGTGGAAAAGCTCACTTGCAAAATCTGCAGGTGGCACCTGCAGCTGGGAGAGACTGCAGCCCTGGGGAGAGGACACAACCTGAGAATGCAAGAGTTACCTTCTTTTTCTCCTGTAAATAGTTATGACATGCAAATTCTACTAAAGGCTGTATTACAGGATTGGCAAACTTGCTTGGAAACTTCAGCTTCAGAAACCGTATTTTCCAGGTAAGGAAAGAAAATGGGCCTACAAGCAGTTTAATACCCTCCCACACCCTGTCCTATTGCAGCTTCCACTTCCTTTACAAACTACAACCTAACTCACCCTCTAATCCAGTTATTGCCCCACACACCTCATGCCTCTGGCTTAATTCCTGACACTTGCATAAGTGCATGCAAATGGCTCTAAATCCCTGTTTGCAGAGGTAGTGAGTGTCTGTTTTTTCTCTGAAGGGCTGCTTCACAAATATTATTGAATTATACTGGTACTCCCCTCACCCCTCCCTGCCATGTAGGAGAGATGTAAGCAGGGAGATATTCAAAGATGTCGCTGCTCTTCTGCATGCACAGGGAGTCATGGTCCTTTACTGTCCAGGAGATTGGGTGCAGGGCCTTGGGGCAAGCGAATGCCTTGGTGAAGACTACAAGGAAAACATTTCCAGTCCTTGTTGCTCGTGCTGTTGCCTTAGAAGTGTGCTGCTATTTAGATGTGGGACATTACTGTCCATCAGCTTAGCCTCACCTCCACATGGGCTGTGCCACACAAGCGCCGCGAGGCTGAGCTGGCCTTAACATAAAGCAAAGAAGTGACTCTGTTCATCTCATGGTTCCTGTTGCTGTCGTTGGGATGGTGGCTGGAATAAAAAGGAATAAAGCCAAGAGGCACACACCCCTCAGCTATCGGCTTGGCTTGCTTGTCATCTGTAAATAATGCTGGGAAATGAGCTTGGCAGACAAACTCTGACAGGCCAGGAGGTCAGCACTATGCACCCTGAGGTGGGCTCTTTGTTGAGGCTCTGCCACACAGCTGAGCTTCCCAGGGAAAGCATGCAAAACCCCATGAGGTTTGCAGCTTCTTGCTTTCTCATTTGCACTGCCAGCACTGCTTAAGGGATTTGCTATAAGATGCTGAGCTGCGATGTGTGTGACATCTTGTACAGCACTGCACAGCTGTAACATTTCTTGGAGGTGTAGGAACAAGGAGGTGAGGATGAAGCAGTGCAGACCCCTGCCCTGAGCAGCACCAGGCCAAAAGTCCATAATGCCTCAGTGCTGGTGCCTGCACCTGGCAGCACCAAAGAAAAGCAGTAACACGAAATTTGGAATATTTTCTTCCCAAGAGCTGATGCTTGGTGCAGGCCTTTCTCTGCTTATTTGTTTCAAGCCCACACCACTCTCTGCTGCTTCCAAGCTGGTGCTGGGGCTGAAGCCCGGGGGCTACCTCTGCTATAAACTTGGTCACATGGAAAATGAGGTGCTGAAGCAGCCTCACTACCATCACTGCCACAGGCACCCACCACCGGCCCATGGCAGTCTGGCCACCATGAGTCTGTCAACAGGGCCCAGCTCCACAGCAACACCAGACACCAGCCTACACCCTATCCTGCATTTCTAAGCACTTACCAAGCCTAATGTAAGCAGTTTTCAACCCTGTGGGAGGTTAGAAAATGCTGCAACTTCTGTTTTCCTCTGAAGAAAGGAAAACTAGATTACACAGAAAGCATGTGGCAGAGCAGAGGACTGAAGCCAGCTCTTTCCAGAGCTCTTGATGGATGCTGTCAGTAACACTTAAACGATGAAGAGCCTCTTGCAAATAGCAAATGCCTAGCAAAAAGTGGTAAGTAAAAGCAAACATGAGAGAACTGCTTCCCCACTCCACTCCCAGCCTCCAGCGAGCCTCTGCTCAAGGATTTCCTGGTATATCTTTGTTTAATTCCCCCTAGCAGCTCTTTTTCATTTGAATTTCTTTGCTTTTCAGGCAAATGTGAAAGTCTGGCATCCACAAATTTCTGTGGCAATGAGATTTACAGCTTAATTACAGCCTGTGTAAAGTGTGTGTCTCCTTTTGACGCAGAAACTCCTACCCACAGCTGTATTTGCTGGGCACTGCTGAGACATCATTCCCGCCGGCAGCGTGTGGACGGAGCAGTTCCAGAGGGGTCGCGGCTCCCACAGCAAAGCTTTGTGCCACCGCGGCAGCTTTGCTCTCTTTTGGCTCATGCAGCACGTGCAAAAGCTGCTTTGTGGGACAGCTGTAGGTTCAGCTCGGGCTTCTGTCAGCACGGCTGGGTCAGGTCACTTTTCATCTCTGAGCACCGTGAACTTTCATGTGTCAAAGTCCTGTTGCAGATGAGACAGTTGTGATTTTCATGCAGAACAAACCTATGTTGAATTAAAAAACCCAAACCAACTGATTTCGCATCTTAATAACAATCTGCACTTTCTGCCCCACTGGCTTTATAAAGTGATACATGTTTACATAACCACAGAGTCAGAACCAAAAAGCCTCTTAGCTAAGTGTTGCTAAATTAGTGTCTATAAAAAACCCAGACTGAGAAGGAAATCACAGGTTGCAGATGGGCCTCCTCCAGGTAGCCCTGAAGTCTCTCTGGTCTGGCTCAGTGGTAGTTTCCTACAGTGTTTCATTAGGGCAGTGCTTTTTTAAGAGTTTTGTTGGGATTTGCAGCCGTGCTGGATTTGAAGAGCTCCATCCTTGCAGTATCAGAGACTGTGAAGAAGATCACATTCTCAATGTTTACCTACCACAGCTGCTCCTTTGCCTGAAAGATCTGTGCACAAAGTGTTATCATTTCATGCGATGATGCTCTCCTGCTGACAAAATGCAGAAAAACAAGGCAGATAGAACAGTTTGGACAAGGAGATGTATTAAAATGGTAAGACAAGGCAGTTTTAATTCACAGCCAGGTCCTGGGTGGCAGCAGATGAGCTGAGGTGTGACAGTAGGTACCTGCAAGGAGCACATGCCAATGCAGGGATGTTTTGTGGGCTGTGATTGAGTGATGCAAAGGAAAGCCTTTTCCTTCCTCCTCCCAAAGGCTGGCAGCACGGCTGCCAGAGCCTCTGTAGGCTGTAAGCTAAGCAGAATCTAATTTTGGTAGCCAGACCATATGGCTCCTGCTATAGCCAAAAAAAAGTCTTATATAAAAGTCCAGAGGAGAAGCAGCGTACCCAGAGTCAAATATAAAATCAGCTTCAGAAAATATTGACTTAGATATCTATTTTCCCTACATCCATACTTTTAGCTTGATACAGATTAATACAACTGAAGTTTATTGGGCTTTTTGAAACATCTCTTTTCTCCTTTTTGCACCACAACATTTAAGGATCAAACCCAGAGCAATCCACTACATAATATTTTTTAAAAATCCAGACGTCTACATTTTGTAAATGTGCTTAAATTTACACTCAAATTATATTCTTGAAATTTAATTCTACACATACATAGGACTGGCTCCTGTTAATACTTTTTCTTCGAAAAAAAATTACTTTTTTTTTTACTGATAATTTCTAGGCATTCTTACTGTCGTGGCCAAGGAAGAGATTTAACTATAAATATACTGGTAATAGTCAACTGGTAGTCAAAGTCAAAAAGAAAAGCAATGATTAGCCTAACAAGCATAACTTGTTTGCTCAACAGGACTGTTTTCTGAAAATTTATGTTCAGTGTTTTAATATAAAAAGAACATGCCAAGAGCCACCAATTACTTATTGTCCCAATCTACTCTGGTTTTTATTTCTCCACTTTTTTTTCTCATCACTCAGTAATTCAGGTACATTAAGTTCTATTCAACAGGTTGCCAGTTATGAAAATGACATATATTAAAATCTTGAACTGGGTGACTAATATTAATTTCAGACTCTATTTATTACCTGTTTATGACAACATGATATTGTTCTGTGTCAGAGTTTGGATCTT
>VZTZ01028214.1:0-11533 GCA_013400955.1 Drymodes brunneopygia | reverse complement strand
ACCACTTCTATTTAAAGCAACAACTTCCAGTGCTATAATAGAAATCTAATTTAATGAAACTCCGAGTCTGTTTCCTGCATCTGATTTCAGAGTCCAATGGGGAGATGAGATACTATTCTCCAGATGCTTTTAGAAAAGGCAAAAAGTAACTAGGCTAGAAGTAACTGAATCATGAACTCTAATTTTGTGTATTCACATCAGCAGTATCCTACCCAACTGGAAACTGTGATTTCCTGTCTTTAAGAAGTCCCCTTAAACATAACTCTGAACTGCTATAGATGAGATGGTTATTGCATAGTCTTTTGGATTATTTTACATAAAGTGATATCTTCAACATGTAGAGACATTTAAATGCATACAGATTTTCAGTTACCTAAAATATTCCTTGAAGTTCAAAGTTGAAATCCTATTTAAGGAAGCATCTTTCTTTTCTAATGTCTTCAGGCTGAAATTGAACAGTCTGTGTCTCTGCAAAGGCACAAATTACAAAGGTTTAATGATAGCACAATTAAAAAGAGAAAAAGTCTTATAGTCACTGGGAATTTTTTGTTTTGATGTATATGATCATGGTGACTAGAAAATGTTTTCCTCCAAAATTCCTTAAACTCCCCCCCTAAAATGGGTATATATTTTGCTTGTATGTTTTAATATTATGTTAATTTTCATTTCACTTACTTCTGTTTTACAAAAAGTAAAGAAAAAAGAAACCACGAAAAGTCACTTTATAATGTGAAATGTTAAGATAATAAGGATCTTTGATGACTTAATACTGCAATTTTTAGGCATATGTAATTGTACATTGTTATACAGTAAATGTACATTGCTATACAGTTGCTCAATGTTCTGGGCCAGGACTTCTGCACCAGTGACATAGTTTAACTGTTCAGATTTAAAGGCAGATTAAGATGTCATTTGTGGTGGCTATGCCAGAAGATAATTCCTGTGTGTTATAGTCAGTAAAAACACTTCCGTCTGCTGTAATCTCGCTGGCCAGCAAGTCCAGAATCCCCACCACAGCAGAACTCTGGCTTTGCATTAGGCTGAGCTGGGCTGCAGGCCTGGGGCCATCACATGTGCTTTGTTTGGACTTGGCTTGCCTTTCTCCAGATTGTTTGGCTTTAACAGCAACTGATTAATGACAAGGTGGCTGTTACTTAGTTTTAGTTTATTTAGCATGTTATGGTTATGTGGTGAAATGCCTGTGGTTATGTTATAGGAAAGTGAACTACTGCAGTGCAACTGTAATATGGCTTACAGGACAAAGCTGGGATGACAGCAGAGGGCTTGAAGATTTGGGCACTGTATGATTCTAGTGGTAGCAGGGCAATCAATAACTCACCAGTAATCAGTCAATTAAAAAATCAAAACTCAGGAGCTGGTGAGGGAAAAAAAAGGAAAAGGAACAAGCATCCAATGTGAAAGTGATGAAAGAGCAGGTTGTAAAGCACATTAGAAAACACAAAGTTGGCATAAAGAGGGCAGAGGAAACCATTGACATTGCATTCCTGTAAAAGAAAAGGAATTAACCCCCATCATTAGCACCGTGGTCTTACAGTGAAGGTTTCAAGGAACATATGAATCCCCATAATTGTCTCTAGGCTGAACTGCTGACTTCAGGCTGCAGAGAATAGTGCAAAGGTGAGACTAAAAAGTGAGGTAATAAAAGTTTGGTGGTAGATAGTTTACTTAAATAACAACTTTTGAAATATGGTATTGCTAACAAGATTTGCTTTCTATTTAGATTGTATTAGCATCAGTGTATCTGGACTAATAATAGTACACATTTGTTTCATTGTGGTTATACTGCTAAAGCTTTCAATTCAGCCAACAGTAAATTCTAGGCTTCACACAAGGTCCCCTTTTAGCCATAACAAGGTCTTGAGTGTAACACTGCTGAGATATAGGATATTAACAGTTGGTTTTATACTGCTAGTCCCTGGCTTCTGGAAAGCCAGCTGGGAACTCATGCAGCTGTTTCAATTCAGAATAACTTTAATTTCCTGTGAACTGTTTATCAGACCAGACCAATACTNGACTTCTGTCTTACAACAAAATATTCACTGCGTGAGGCATAAAAAAGGACTGATGAGTATAAAAACAAAAAAGAAGACTAGGAAGACCATGTTGCATCCTAGGCACTTCAGTTTAAATCTTCCAGTTAGGTTGGATGGCTTCATGATAGAAATGGAGATGACAGTATTGGTCATAAGTTCTATTTCCACACAGTCATCATAAAATTTCCTTGATTTAGACTTGACATACCACTTTTCCTTCCTACCACTCCATCCAAATGTTGCTATGTATCAAACAATAGCCTCCTTACCTGCCATTTGGATACAGAATATATACACCCACTATACCCCACTAGTTTGCATCACTAAAAGTTACCAATCCTAAGGCTTTTTTTTCCAAAGAAAAAGCACAGAAGATAAGCAGAAATGTAATTGTTAAATAATAAATGTTTCTTAAAGAAAAAAAACAAACAACTGAACAAAACTCCTCAAACACCAGCTCTTTCTCATTCTTCCTCTAGTACCACAATGTTTTTGTTTGCAGTATAGAAATGCATGATTACACACACATATTTTACATCTGAAATTGATATACAGTGCTATAGTCAAAACAATATTATACTTTCTCTGTAACAAATTGTACTGAATAAATACATGTGATACTGAAATACACTTCCAGCCATTTCAAGAGATGATATAACAGTGACAGGGCACAACCAGTGACAATTAACACTACAACCCTGCTCTGTCAGCAGCTTGGCCATTTCCTTTAAAGCAACAGCAGTTAAATTACAGTGCATGGACTTTTGTGGGAGAGTGGCTTTTCAAAGAACTTTCCACTGGGGAACTATTTCTAAAGGCAGCAATAATGACTTCATTGGACCTTAAATATTGTTATTGCCCACAGTGTTTGATATACATCTTACAGTGGCTTAAATTGCTCTAAAGGTGTTCTCTTACTTAAACACTGATTTTTGCTGGCAATCTTATGAGATTATTGACTTCAGCATTTTATATACTTTGACTTTACAATAAATTCTCTTAAGAGTTATATAGGGTCCCAGATAAATGCAATAGTTATGACCCTAACCTTGCAGTGCTGAAATTTGCCTATTGACTTGAATGAGCTCATATCAGTCACAAAGTTCACAAGGAAGAATGTGTTCAGGGTGGGGATGTATGGGTCTATTCAAATGAGTCTAAAATCAATATATCTGAATTTTCTCTGCATCTTAGAGGAATAAAAAAGGAAAACAACATAATTGCACAGCAAAAACAAAGCACCAGAAGTTAATTGTGAAAATCACTCCTGCTACCATCAGGATCTTTAATGCTTAAATAGCCTTCCCTCTAAGAAATAAACCCTATCCTTAGTGAAATTTGTCATTACTTTCCATAATAAAAAGTAATGAGGTAAAAGTAAGGAAACCCGATTTCCACACTGAATAACAAAAATCAAATTCCTTTACTCCAGACTTAAGGTTTGCACTATGTGGCACTAAGTCCTTACTTGCTTTTTAAAGTTTCTTAGGAGAAACTCTGACAATAGGAAATTAGTTTGAGTTAAGAAAGAACAGATTGCAGCTGCCTTGGTCCACACCCTTCTTGCATGAGGGAAAAAGAAAAGCCAGCAAGGGTTTCCTACCTATAAGCTGTGCCTTTATGATAAAGGAAACAGAATGGTCTGTGGTTGTAAGTGTTTTCAAGTGTAGCCTGTTCATTTCTGTTTTGAGATAACTTCCTCTTGCTCTGCAAAGTAGCACTAGGATGACTGTGCTCTGCACAAGCAAGAGTATTAATAGTGCAAGCTTGAGGAATTAACACAAATGAATTATTTTGGAATCTAGTAAGGACTACCAGAAGCCATTCTTTGGGACAGTTCTATTTTGAAAATACTCCGTTCTGGTGTGAGTAGCACAACAAAATTCAGTATGTTTGAAAACTTCAAGGTGATACTGATTTATTTTGTAGTGGTTCACACAACAGGAATTATTCTTGTTTATAAGAAAATAGTTATTGCCTTCCCTGCAATAAAATAAAACAAACTTGTAAATGAAGGTTTCTTTGGGTCTCAAAGGCATACATCAAAGATGTTCTGTTAACTTCAGTAAGATATGGAGGCATTTTCCTTTATTGATAAAAAAATGAATACATGGCACAATGACCGCATGTATGTTTACAGTTACTTTTTCTAGACTGTCATCTCTCAGAAGAAGCAAACCATAAAATTACAGCTACACAGTTTTAGTAATTCTTCAGCCATCCTTTTTATCTGCTAGAATACTTATTTATTTGCTTGATCCATTTTTAACATACTTTTTTCCTCCGTTGCCCCAAAAATAAGGTTACTGAAACAAAAATTTTGATAGGAAAATCTGGAGATGAACAAAACAAGTTGCAGAAACCAAGGACTTGGAAAATCAAAAAGTAGGCAAGGATTACCTTGAACATTCTGACTATTCTGCAAAATAGTACCCAGACCAAAATCAGGCCATAGACTCAATGCACCTCCACATGAATCTGTGAGCTTTGAATACTGAAAGTTTACTGGAACTGGTATTAGTAGTTTATACAAGTTGTAGCTTGTGTTCTTGAACTTCTGCTGCCTAATCAGACCAACCAGTGGTTGATCTGGTGAATATATATAATCTAGGTCTGTTTGATTTAGATTTCTTATATGTTTTTATTGCAATGGATTGTAAGAATATAAAATAAGAGGGGTATGTAAAATGACCTCTGTAACACTACTTTGTTATATTATCCTTTGAACACAGTGAATGATCACCCAGGAACATGATGGAAAAGGGGCCCACAACACAGAGAGGGTGTGACTGATGTATCACGTTTAGAATGTAACCTGAAGTACAAGAGATTTAATTTATTCCATGACATACAGCCTGAAGTTTGTTTTGAGTTTGGTCTGAAATAATGAAAATATTGTTTCCGTTTGCAGCTGCCATTGATTACTGTAATCCACAATGAAATTAAAAGACAGAGAGGATAAAATCAAGGTATTGGAAAGATGGCTCATTTACAGTGCAGAAGTGCAGGCTAGCATATGCATGAGAAATATGTTAGCTATGCTAACTTTTCCCCCCATGCTGCTAGAAAGGATAAGTTATGATTAATAGTTTAAATACCAACAGTTAGGCCTGCTCACTATGCTATCTTATCTCCCTGTCTGAAATGGCATGTGGTGTTAATGTGTTAAACATGATATCTTATTTTTCTTGTGACCTGTTTTTTAAGAAGTGACATATCCATGAGCACACATATGAAGTGTAGGCAGTCTGCTATTTTCTCATACAAAGCCTAATACCTCATATGGGTGAGGCTCTTTTCTTCCAGAACAAAGCTGGGATTGTATGTAGCCTATAATTTTTCTTGCTCCTCTGGCTATTTTTCCTTTAGAAGATCTCCATCTGTCTATCATTATAAGTTTGGGCTATGAAATACACTGTAATTCATAAAGCTTTTTGGAGTTGGAAGCAATAGGAATAGGGAAGGCTTAATCACTCTCTGCTTTGTCCTGTGAAATGGAAGAAGGATTTTTGGTGTTGGGTTAACAGGAACAGACATAGGATTAGATGTGCTTTTAAACTCCTGTTGAAACACGGTATGTATCTAAAGGTATTGTATGTAAAGATCAAAGCCCATAATTTGGCTAGCCTTTAGTGAGCCAAAACTGCCACTGAATTCTCTGTTTGTAGAGGCAGAAATTCCATTTCTTTGTCAGGACTAAATATGAGGCCTGGAGTATTATTTGCTGCTGTTCATTACAAAATATTCTAAGAAGCTTCTTCTCTACAGCAGCTTTTTGATAAAGACTTGTTGTTTGTGAGAATTTGCAGGAACTAGAAAAAGACATTTTTAGGAACAGGTAAACTTAGCCTGGAGTTTTTGTTGTAGGCACTGCTGTGTGATGACCCTGACACTGAGAAAACTTTGGGAGGTCACTGTGCTTCACTACCACAAATTTATTTGAAAGCATTTAATTTTCCTGATACTTCCTTCATTATGTACTGGTTGGTTACCTCACATATAGTTTCCTGAAATATATTTTACAAAATACTTATTGCTAGAAAATACCTGGTGAGGTTTTGGCTTTTTTTTTTTTTTTGGAGGAGGGGGTGTTGGTGCCGTTTGATGGACAAATCTTCTTTTCTCTTATTCACACCAAAAATGGAGGAACAGAATTAATATTCTGATTGTCTTTCCCAGGAACGTGCCAAATACATGAGTTTGGCATGATCTTGTTCTTCCATTAGAAGACTGGTTCATTTAGCATAACATTTTTCCTCTGCAGAACTGCATAGATTTTTCCCACTTCTCTTGCTACCCAGAAAATGTTGCTGAACAAACGGTACTGCTTAAATGTTCCATAATCCAGTTATTCTCCAAAATCTTGTAATTTTGGATTGGAAATGAGCCCAAGAAAACTATTCTCTTAGCTTACCTTGTATTTATCAAACCCTTTGGAACATTTTTTCATGAACAATTCTTCAGTATGGATAGACAGAAACACTGATATTATATATCAGTTAAATGGACTGCTGGGTACAAAAAGCTAGTATTCAAATTCAAAGTTATTCAACGGTGGCAAATATTGATGTGTGCACCCCGGAACTGCTACTGCAAGACATATTCTTCAACACCTTCATCAACATCCTGGAAATTAATAAACTAAACTAAAGTTCTAGTTTCCCTACTGGAAAGTACTAATGTGTTGTGTGGAGGCCAGGTGAATGCACAAATAACAGAAGAATAAACAAACCACAAATTATCTGATCTGTATGCTGGATTCCATTAAAAGGAGTGTGGCAAGCATATGGAAAGTAATTCTAGTCATGATGAGGCTGTTGTTGGAATATGGTGAATGGTCTTGGACTCCCTTATTCCAAAAGATGTCAAGAAGCTGGACAGGGTTCTGTGTAGGGCTACAAAAATGTTGAGCACCAGCTGCACGTGACCTGCAAGGTGAAGCTGAGGGAAATGTGCTTCTTTAGTCTGGTGTAGAGGAACCTAAGTGGACATTTAAATGCACAACTTTGAAGGCTGTTGGAAAGGTAATGGGACAAAATAGGAGTTTCTCACTACTATCAAAGCCTATAACAAGGCCCACAGACTGACGATTCAGACTGAGCATCAGGAATTTTTCACTGAGAAAAAATCACCCAGGGAGGCTTGGAACTCTTGGAGATTTTCAAGGTGTAGCTATATGCAAAGCCATAGCTGACCTGCTTTAGTATTGTTCGTGATAGTCCCACTTGAAATTCAGGTCTCCAATATTTCCATGATTCAGTAGTTTACTTTCAAGACATACTTTGTGGCGCTTGTGCAATCCTATAAATATAGGGATCAATCACTGTGCTCAGAGAATTCACCCCAAAAGAGTTATGGCTGAAAGAAAAAGTGGCGTATAGAGTACCGCATTGCTAATCAAAATTTTCTAGGTGTCAAAAACTTCTTGATCAGCTTTTAGCTTGACAGAAGGTTTATTGAAGACCATTTTTACAGATGTAATTCCTATGATTTTTCCTGCCAAATCAAGACAAGCTATAGGAATTTTGGCTCGCAGAACTCAGTGAAATATGCAAAGATTTAATCTGTCCTAATGCACCCTCACCTGACAAGTCTCTTAGGGCGTTTTTTCTGAGAGGCAGGAGTGAAATCATCTCTGAACAAACTTATAAGTTCAGTCTGTTACAATTACGCACATCCTGCCTTCACAGATACAATTTTTGTGAGCCAAAATGCAAAAACAGAGGTGTGGTGATTATAAGAATGTCTCTCTGAGGTATTATAGGGCATAAAGTGCAGCCAGAAAACATTCATCATAGAATTATCTCAGTGCTTTGGTTTCCATATTACTTTTTAAAAGATGTTTTAAGAAAAATGAGACACAATTATTTTATTTTTTTTTGTTGCAGGGGTGATTCAGTGCTCAATTGAGAATGTTAAAGCAATAAATTCCTTGCTTATGCCAAAGACCAGTGCTCTCTTACAAAGATCACCAGCAAATGAAGCTTTGTCTTCATGTGTATACTCGCAAAAACATTAGAGTCATTATTCCAATTATTAAAAGCTTAAAAATATTTTTGGATGGTTTCCCATAAATGTCACACTCCACTTAGCTAAAGAAAATTTTAATTTTTCTTTTCATTCTATTTTTGTCAAGAGCTATCTGAAAAAAAAGTGTTTTTTCTAAATTTAAAGNTATCTGAAAAAGTGTTTTTTCTAAATTTAAAGAAACCCCCAGATAAAATGAAAGAAACTTTTCTTCTGAAAAAACCACCATATATTGACTGCTCATATACTTTTCAGAGCCCTGATTATAAATATCAATGGGCCATAAATGTTAAAGGTTAATGCTGTAATTGATTGCTGTGTCTGAAAGGTGTTTAACTTCAGGAATTGCTAGGGAAAAATTTATGTCTGCTGAGGTCAGATGAAAAGATCATAATGGTCCTGTCTTGTTTGTAATCCTTAACTGAATCAATAGCACGAATGCCATACAGAAAAACCTAAAGGACAGGAAAACCCATTCTGAGTTAGATGAAAATGTGAATGTACATTAATTAGATACTGAGAGAAAGATTTAAAAAAAAAGAATAAAATATAAGAGTTTTATAATGCATCATAAAATAGGATCAATAGTAAAGAATTGGATTTTGCATGTTTGGCATACAGGTAAGTTTGATTTACAGTGTGCTACTTTATAAGCCAGATCTTCCANAATCATTTAGCTTGGAAAAGACCCTTAAGATCATAGAGTTCAATTTTTGATGGATCACCACCTTGTCAATCTGATAGTGCTGTGTCACATCCATTTGTGTTTCTTGAACATCTCCAGGGACGGTGACTCCACCACCTCCCTGGGCAGCCCATTAAACATAAATGTATGGTGATGTGACTGCTTATTGTAGCAGAATGTTTTGCCAAATCAAGGAACTCAAAGAAGGGAGAGGAAGGAAAGGTCACATTCTAATTTTCCAAAGCAATATTTTGGAGCTTATCAGACAGTGCTTGAGAGAGGATCAAGAGATTTGAATTGAGAAAGATAATAATGTGGAAAAGAAAAGCTTCCAAAATAAGAGGGGAGTACAAAAAGGGAGGATGGAAAACACTATAGGAATACTTCTAAGATAAATATTCTGAATAGAATAAAGTATTTAACTCTTTCTATAACTAAAAGACCAAATAAGACTTTGTTTCATTTGTTAACTCCAAATGTGAATGCAAAGATGGACACTAGAACAAAGAGTGTAGGAAAGACTTCATGAACATGGCAGCTACCATGATACCCTCTATGGTGGAATATTCTTTTTTGGCGAGAAAAAAAATTGTACATAAGTATGTAATTACTGAATGTGTGTCACTATTGCCACCACCATTTCAGGAAGCACAATTGATGTGGAAAAGCCACTTTGGGGCATCGGCTGCAGTCACCTGTAAAAAGGAGTCACACACTGGTACAGTCAGTCTACCTGGAGTTCTGTTCTCTGGGAATTTTTTCTTTTTTCTCTTTGGAACCTCCTACCTCCTCCTCTCCAAATTCCTTACCAACCTGGGTTTACAGCTTTTAGAATGAGTCAGTGAAAATATTTTCAATCAATTGCAGCTGCATGATGTGCTGCAATGGTATTTGGAGATGACAAAGTGGGACACGCAAGACACATGGTCGAGATTACACCAAAAGCCTTCCCCCAGAACTGTGGAAAAATTTCCTTCATTTCTCAATTTCCTATTAAACTGACAACATTCTTCCACTCCCAATAAGTTGTGTGCTGTTAGCTGGGTCCCAATCACCCTTTCTATTCACCCAAAGCTGACTCCTTTGACAAGTATTCCTAAATGTTAAGAGGGTTCGCAATTGAAGTGGAATATTTGATACAGAGGGAGTTATTATGAGGTTTCTGTTCTACATGTGGGAGTGACACAGTATGGAGTAATAATAAAGCAACATCCAAACCTAATAATTCTGTAATCCATCGCAATGAAAGATAAATTAATGAAACCTTACAATTACTGTATTTCAGGTCTCAAGCCACCTTGAGTTTGTGTACTTCAAGGGAGTTCAAACAGAAGCTTTTATTTACTTGTGATAATTCAAACAGCCAGCTGATGGATGTTAGCCCAACTAATTTTTGGACACGATACACAAGCTGGTATTTTCCCTAGGTGTTTTTTGGCTCAATTTTTCTGTCTTAGGTGACACATATTTCTATTTTCGCCACTTTAGAGAAAGAAAGGAAGATAGTAATTTTTTTTTTTATTGACTCCTCCACCTGGTTTTTTCTTTCTCTCCCCTTGGCAAAATGGTGAATATCTTTATTTCTTTTCTTTAAGTCACAGGTTATTTCCCTTGTAACCTCATAACCAGTGAACAATCAAGTTCACCTGCTAAAATCAACTTTTCAATAGTGTAATTTACTTGCCTTTCAACAGTGTAATTTACCTCCCGTCATTCCAGGCAGAAACTGGATATTTGTAACAAGGTGGGAAGCTGTAGAAGAGAAATTACTGATGATGGCAGACACAAAATGACAAAAGCACAGAAGGGTTGAGGCTGGAAGGGACTTCTGGGGGTCGTATGGTTCAGCCCAGCTGCTCAAGCAGGGCCAGCTAGAATAGGTTGTCCAGAACCACATCCAGATGACTTTTGAATATCGGTCCTGTCTGAGTATAAATATAACTGGGCTGCAGAGGACTGAAGAAAAACACTATTTATAACAGACAGAAAGTAGGAAAAGGTAACAAGAAACAAAATCCTAGAAAATATTTGTTACCTTGTTGGAGGTTTTGAGGTTTCCAAATAAATATGTGAAAAAACTGTCTTAAGAGTTATATAGTTGACACTGAAGTATTTATAGACTGGAGAAGATATTTCAGAGGTAGATGGATTAGTGTTCAATTAGAGGTGGCCTTCATTTGAAACTCATGTATGATTTAGCCTTCCTCAAAGTCTGTGCATAGATATGTTTGTATAAACAGCTATAAAGGACTCAGATTTTCCTGTTTAATTTCAGTTTGCAAGCAGGAAGTTTGACCACAGTCAATAATCAGCTCAAGGCAATTTTTCATATTACTATGAAAAAAGTGAACATACAGTAGCTATGACAAATCTAAATAAAATATGTTCCATATTGTGAAGGGGCTGTGAGAATGTGGATGTGAAATTAAAAATGTATGTCACCTTCTCCTTCTGGGACTGCACTTGGCTAGAGCAACAAGATTTTGCATAAAATGTTGCATAAAGTCTTTCTGTTCCTGAAAATTAACAAATAGTAGATATTAGTTTAATAATTATTTTTGTACAATATTCTTCTGTACTATATCCTTCTTGATTTGAGGAAATGAAAAGTCAAATTTGTTGTTTCTCAAGGGAAGAAGTTCTCATTACCAGGGTGTATACATGGCTTCCATGAGGATATTCAGCAGCTCTTTTGTTGAAAAAGTTCTATGCCTGTAATTTTAGTGATTTGACAGAAGGAAGAATGGGTTCCATCCCAATTCAAAAT
>VZTZ01028213.1:223530-234106 GCA_013400955.1 Drymodes brunneopygia | reverse complement strand
ATAATATATACAATATATATTAGAATGGAATGGAATAGAATAGAATAGAATAGAATAGAATATTAGATAAAACTGAAAATGCAACCTGTCTCAGTAACCATGAGACAGATCATTCCAAAAATTCAAAGGAAAGCCCAGGTGGGAGAAGAATTCCCCCAAGCCCCTCAAGGCAGGAATTACAGACATTGTGTTTATTTACTCCTATAAAAGGTAATGTCCTACTCCATAGGTATGAATGGATCAGCAGTGATGTAAATTAATACATGTAATCATATTAAAGATTGTTCAAAGGACATAAAACAAGAAATAAGAAGACTGAATTTGATTGGTTTAACCTGGAGCAACTATGACCTCTTGCTAATCTATTCTGATTTATTTAGAGTCTGAATTCCTTCCCAGTATTTTAAGAATTTGAGTTTAAGAATCTTCATTCTCCCTCTGATTTCTTGCATTCCTGAGACTTAGTGTTTCATCTTCATATTTTAAAATGAAAACAAAAGTAATAGAAAGCATGGCGAAATGTAAACACGAACTATTATAAAACCTTTATTCTCTATTGTTCTCTTTTGTTTCTAAACTCACACAAAGCCTACTGCATAATGAGGATTTCTGTTTTGATCAGAGTTGACAAGAAACACCAACCAAGCATTGTTTCAGACAGCTGATCTATGATTAGCTGAAGGAGACTGACAAATTTTTTTTCTGTTCTGTAGATTCTCTCCCTCAGATGTATGCAAACCTTCATATAGTTCCTTCACCTGAGACACCTTAACTAACTGTTCTGATGCCACTAATCAAATTTGCATTATTACTGAGACATTATATTTGGGAGTCCTTAGTTTTGGCCCTCATAAGAGCCTTAGTGAAAAGTATTTTCAGAAACAAGGTGTGTTCTATCATTACAAGCTTCAGTAGGGATGCACCCAATTGCGTCTTCTTTAGTGTTTATATGGAATTAAAACTACCTCTTACTTTGGAAAGAGGGTGTGAAGTAATATCAAGGCCACCACAGTACTGATTTTACTTTCATGTACACCAAGGACTGTTGCAGTTAAAAAAAACTACAGTCATGGTAAGCCACAATAGAGGGAACCATTATGCATTTTGGCAGCAAAATTGAACCACTATTTTGAAGCCAGGTGACCTAGTTCCCTATTAGTCAACATATTCTTCTAGGTAATAAACAAAGGGAGGTGCCCAGAAGAAATTAATGTTGCATTATTTATTATATCATTTATCATTATAGAAGAGGCATCAATTCTGCAATTCTTGCAGGACTAAATTAAGCTCTCTTAAGATGTGTGTTCTTCCTTTCAATAACAGGAGGGCAATCATAGGAAGTACCTTATTATAGAAATAAAAAAATAAAAAAACATGNTTTAGGGACACAAACCACTGCAACACCTTATAAAGATGTCATATCTTTTAAGCACTAACATATGGAAAGATACAGGTTTTATAACAGTACATGTTTACATTTTGACTTCAGGCATAGAAACAAACCTGTAAATGACCCTCTTACACTCACTGTCATCAGTTATAGTCATTTATAGTGTAAAATGTGTGCATATATTTAGTATTTTTCTCTTAAAATAATTGAATCTGGATGTAAAAACTGCATTATTACTGGACTACCAGGAGTCTGCACAGGCGACAAGTCTTTGTCATTTTATGGTTTTACCTTTCAACTGCAAAACTTTAAGATAAGTATCTCACCTCACCGAATAATAGAGACGATTGAGATCTGTCTATCTATCTGTCTATCTATCTATCTATCCTGAGTTACAATACTTGAGCTAAACACCCCCACCTCATTTTAAAAGTAAAACAGTTGACATTTTCAGAAAATTCAAAGCAAGTTTGGAGGAACTTTTTCAAATATTTTTACTTTTCCTTAAACATTTCATTTCCAACATTCAGTTATAAACTCTACCCAACTTTCAAAGAAGTGGAAAATGGAAAAAACACATTTTAATGAATTACCTCAGTGCTGAAGATATGTACTGTAATGCACAGCCTTTTCTTTTTGAGACTATAATGCATTAAGTGAATTTCAATTTAGAATTTTAAAGGTTTATTTTCTCAAAAATAAAACCTTTCCTTTTCAGATTATCTTATTAATATAAGTAAAATTAGACTCTTGTGTCACATCATATATTCATTTTTTCCACTGAATTTTAACCTAAATCAGGCCAGGATTTTAAAGTATTCACCTTAATTCATGTCCAATCATTGTTTGCAGTGGCAAAGAAATTTTACCGTACCCCATAATGCCACGGTACATAAAGCAGTGTAATAATTTAGTTCCCTACTTTTTGGAAGGCTATAACACACCTAGGAGGTTGTTTGTTGGGGCTTTTTTTAATGCGTTGTGGTCAGGAAAGCCCAATGTAAGTGTCTTTCTCTCAATGTTTAGTCCATTTATATTTTATATATCTTTACCCATGCTTTAATCTGGGATGATGAGTTCAAAACTCAGGTGTTTGAAGGGCAAGAGATGGCAGAGAACATTTCTGTTGCAGAGACAGTCAGCAGTGTGACAAACACTGAGTCCCCAAGGCCCATAGGCTCAAGAGCCTTTATACTTCACACTTCCTCTTCTAGAGTTCTTCACATTGAAGAGACCAAAGAGTTCAAGAAAATTTGAAAGTACACAGAGTATTTTCACTTTGCTGTAAATTCACGTCTTCTTATAATATTGACTTTCACTAGTTTTCTGCCATTGTTTTTCTCATGGAAATATCTTTCACTTCCCTTCCCTGCTCCTCTTCCAAGAGTCAGACAGCACTTCAGTCTTCATGTTTATTGCAACATGAAGTATTTTAGCAAGGAGCTGGAAGGCTCAGAAATGCTACAATTGAAGCTGACCATGATTTTAACACTGGTCTTGTCATGAAGCATTTCTTGCTGCACACTTTGGTGGAATTACTCAAAGAAATCAGTTTGAAGGAGCAATGATGTAACCCAGGAATTAAATTAGAGGGTTGCATTTATATCTGAGAGGAGAAGGAATGATCGGTATGCTCACACTGAAGTACAAACAGTCAAAGATATTTGCTTCTAATCTTTTTAAGATTTGCCATAGTAGTCTCTTAGTAATGATAGGGTAAGAAGACCTCCTGGCAAATGTAGGATTTAGTAGCTTTTGCCTTTAAGTTATTCTGAGCTTAATGTAATACTGTGGGGCTTTTTATCCTTTATTTTCCATTTTCTCTATGAATAGCTGCCAAAATCCAGATGTAATCCAAGGAGCCAGGAACAGAGGACCTTATCTTAGTCCCTCCTCAGGATTCTTCCAGTTGCTGCCTGCCTCTGCTCACCCTGAAATTTCTCATTTTTCTGGGACAAAGGAGAGGTGAACATCAACGTGTGCTGTGATTTTCATGTCTGACCTGTGCTATGGCCTGTAAGATAGTAACACTTCAAAATTATCAATTTCACCTGGTACAATTACTCAGTTTCTGATTTTAATAGTAAATTTAAAGCCTGTCATATATACTCTGGTATTTCTATTCTGCTGTTAGATGAATCTAGAGTTTCTAATGAAAAAATATTTACTAATTCAATTAAAATCAAATAACAATGTGCAGGAAGGAACTATAATAGATGGTGAGGGAGCAAAAATATTTCTACAAGAAAACCCAACTTTCATTTTTCCAACTTATAAAACCAAATTATTTAACCTTACTGTTCTTTTTCTAATAACTTATATATAATATTGCATAACCAGATACATGCCAAATTGAGTTACTCTGAATTTTCATAGAAAACATAGAAATACAGAGCTTGAAGGAATCCAAAAAATATATACTTCTGTTCTTAGACAAAATTAGATATGACTAAAATAATCTTTCACAATCAGTTCTGCCATCTGAGTCATTTTCACTTTAAGTATGCCTCATAGTTGCTTTTCCTTTCTGAGCTTTAAAAATAAATAAGTAAGTGGAGACAGAAACCATAGCAAGAAAAATATTTTCCAATTTTTAATAGAAAATGGAGAGAAGATAACAGATATTTGATGTGAATATTTCCTGCCTATTTTCCTTTCCTTAAAAAAATCAGAAAGTGTGAAATCCAAATTACCTCCTTAAGGAGAATTCTCTAGTGAATCAATCAGCTATAAAAATCGTAGGAATTCGAAAGAAATACAGCTAGAATAGCATAAATGGCTTACATAGCAAACATGCAATTTCCTCTTAAAACTGTCCATGTATAGTTCTTAGTTCTTCATATCCAGAAAATCAAATATAGTAGGACCCATTTTAAAAGCTTATTTAGGGAAGAGAAGTAAATATTTAAAGGAGGACAACTATGGAGAATAAATTAAGATTATTTAATAAATTTTTGAAGGAAAATTTGGCTAAAAAAAGTATACCTTTAGGAAAAAAAAATCAGAATATTGCTTAAAATATGGCTACTATTCCTCAAAAATCATGAAACATGGAAAAAAAAGGATAAATACAGGCCTTGCTTTGGAAGACTGCAATGTAAGTTTAACCTACATCTAGTGACATTATAGAGAGGGAAGAAGAGAGGGAATAAACCTATAAGTTACAGTGTTTTAGTACCTCACTGCAGCCAAAACTAATAATAAAAGACAATTCCATGCATGGACAACACTGATGTTACCCTCTCTGCACAGTACTTAAACTGGAACTGCCATTTTTATCAGCCTTCTCAAATGCAGATTAATAAATGAACAAAAGGGTTTAGCTTTAATTTGCAGGAATTGTGTTATTTTGTGGCTTTTTCTTCTAGGGGGATTCAGAGATGTAATCACAGAATGGCTAACTAAGTACTTTAGAACTATGGTGATGCTTAATTATTGGAGTACAAAATTATTAGGAAGGAACACAATTGCCTAAAAAGGTAAACAAGGAAGCAATTTGTTTTACTTTGGTAAAACAACATTAAAGAAATACACTGCAAATCATTATAGTTCAGTGAGAACATCTCTTGTGGCTCAGATGTTGCAAAGAATAAAATCTTTCCACAAACATGCTTAATCAATAAACCAAAGCATAAAACACTGCAATAATCATAATGGGAAGATTAGCTGGCCATTTTGATGTAGATGCTACTTTTCTTTCTGCCTCCTTCTTAAAAAAATATGTTAAGATACCATCATTTTTATTTCCAGCCATAGTATAAATAGAGGGAGAAGCTGAAGGGCAAATATATTATATATATACATATACATATATATATATATACACACACACATATTCTAATCTTTACCAGAAATTAGAACTTGTATCAGAGGGTTGGGTTGGTTCGTTAGATGAACAAAAACATAATATAAAATTTAGATATGTCAACAGCCATACAGAACTGAGCGACATAGTTTTGCTTCTATCTCATTTATGCTTGATCAATAAAAGGTAAGGTCTTCCATTGTACACAGACTCTGTATGCATGTACTGTATGGTGTGTGTCTGTAAATGCTGATGAATACAGTGTTCTGTTTCTTAGATGCTGAAGGAATATATGTATATTATTAATTTCCATTTAAACAATCAGCATCACATTCAAAGATTAGAATAGATATAATTATTCATGGATAAGAATTTCAACCACAACAAAAATGTTGTTCAGACAAAAGTTTGTTTAAACACAGTCAGGAATCCAAACCATAAGTTAAATAATATCCCACTTATACTTTGCAATACCTTAAAGCCTTAGTATGCATGTAGTCTTGAAAGACAACCCTAGCGTTTAAGAACTTTAGAATAATATTTATAAGAGCTTGAACCAAACATCAGAACAAAGATGCCACCATGCATAAAGTCCTGCCAATAGTGACTTTCCCTGTGAATCAACATTATTTAGGTGTTTTACATCTCCAACCATCATCTCAAACTCTCACCAAATATCTGCCAGTAGATGACACAACAGAGTAAATGGGTTGCCATCCATACAGATGCATTAAACAAGCTGAGTAATATGTTTAGCACCAGCTTCCACCTCTGTATGAATTTGGGGCTCTGGCCCAAAGAGAGTACATTTAGGATAATATATTTTTGAGAAAGAAAATGTCACAACCTACTACTCAAGCAGAGATGGCCAAACAGTTGACCTTGCTGCTAAAATAAAGCTGTAATGTCAATGAAAGAGATGATCTGAAGTGACTCCTAAATTCTAGACTGAGCAACTCTGTAAGTCATTGAACACCTTCATCCGCATACAGCTGTGTTGGGCAGACAACCGGTAAACTCCATGCCAGTACCAAAAGAGCATTTGGTTCCAGTCACAGCCTAAGGCTTTTGGTTATAACATTTGCCTTACATAAGGCAGCCTTGAATTTGGGTATCATTTACATGCTGGACATACTGTACTGTCTTGAACTTATTCAGTTGCAATAGGAAGGGCAACATGTTGCAATGTTGTGATGTCAGGCCCTGTTAAGGCTACTGGGAGTAGCAACAAAACAGTATTTGATGGACCATCTATGCTGTACTGCTGGAAGAGTAAAAGGCAGTCTTGCCTTCATCAACCAAGAACTGAATGGACACTCTAGATACTAAATAATTATTCATTACCTTCAAAATGACCCTGACACAAGTACTTTGGGCATGACTTATTTACATTTTCATTGCCTCAGATAAGCTTGATTTTGTATTTATAGAAATTCGGTTCCCATAGAATCAAACAAAGAATATGGTTTTATGAATGCTAAAATAAACAAGTAAGAAAATGTTCAATTCACTCAAACCAGCCTCTCAATAGTAAAAAAAATGATAACAATATCATATCATGACTGTTAGGTGGAGAAATTCTGCCTCTCTCTTTCGTACCCACAACATTTTTTCCCTTACCTGTTTTTACACTATCATTTACAGTAAAGTTTCCTGAACCTGCCCCTAAGACACAAGTCTGTCTGCTGGCTTCTGAAATTAAGTTCTGGTCTTCAGTAGTTTCCACCGTCACTAATCAAGGTCAGTTCAAACAACATCAGCATGTAAAGGGAGACACATAAAGAGCAGGGTTTTGGAAACGATCAGCTTATTTCAAGCTAACTACTGAGCAGGATGACACATGTGAAGAGCTGAGAGTTGCTGTGCTGTGTAGGTGCCAACCCTACAAGACTGGTGTATGTAAGAAGTGAAATGTTCCAAACATTTCAGGTGCATACAGGAGCCAGTACAGTGCTCTCAGGGGTTGAAGCATCTAGCCAAGCAATTTCATACATTTTTTGTGTACCCCTAAGAGCCATAATCAGTGCAAGAAACTAACAGATCAATGTATAGTGAGGGTGGTGGAACCCTACCTGCATGTGACGACTGCCTAGACCAACTTAATTCTTCTTATCATAATTGGAGAAATAGATACTTGCAGGTATCTATCTATCTATCTATCTATCTACACACTATCTGTGTGGAATTCTAAGACATGTATTTTGGTGCTTCAAGCACCAAAACAAGAAAATCACTCCACTCAATTCCATTTGATTGTGCCAAGCCCCTCCTCCAAACACACAGATCTCACCACCTGTATTGTTTAAGGAGCGCAGCAGAGTCCATTAAATCAGTTGTCGAACATTAATGTATCATCAACTGACTAAAGATTATGTAAAGGTGCTGTTTACCAGCTAAGTAGCTCAGAGAAGCCCTCCTGCTGACTGCTGTTGGCAGAAATCCATGCTAACAGAGTATTGCCTGCTAAAGACCATTGCTGCCTTTGCTCTGTGGCTGCCATGAAGGTGCTGGTTGCACAAGCAAGAGGCAGGATCACAAAATAATTTCTGGAAGAAAGAAATACATAGAGTTTGACTGAAGTGTGATATTTCAGCTTTTTCCTTTAGCCTTGGCCTTTTTCTCCTCTCCTTCTCTCTCTGCTCCAGCAAATTATGTCTTGCCTTCCCATGGGTGTCTTTTCCCTGAAACACAGGACAAAGTATGTAGGATTCACCAGCAAGGAAACTGCTATCAGTAAATGCCAATACTAGCACATAAGTACCCTCTTGCTTGGAAAACAAATAATCCCAAAGGTGTCAGTGCTACACCCATGTGGTTTCCAAGAAGAAAGACACCTGGGTCCTTAGCATTTCACCATCTAATTTACTGACACTAATAATCTAATAACTGGGGCAAACCTAGAGATCCTTGGGCAGTTTCCATCTGTTCCAACATTCATAGAGACCAGTTCAAAAACTGCATTTCCATGTATATAATTCTAACCTCACAATCTCATTCACAATGTTTTTACAATTATCTTATTTTGTTTCAGCATGTAACTCTTGTCAGTGACAGTTGCATTCATAATTATTCAGCTAGCCACCAGCAAGTTCCTAAGCATAATGATGTAATTTGCACTCAAGTCAGGTGAAGAGAGATAACATGCACTCAAATAAGATGAAGTCCATTCCACTAATTTGGCACCCACAGTAAGGAAATGTAAAAGAATGCAATAAAGTCTTTGGAATAAAAGATAAGGAAAAAATGTAATGGATCAAAGAAATAATATCGGGAAAACAAATCACGACTGTTTAACAGGACATATTTAAAACAGTAAACCATGATGTTCTGCAATTCAGGCCAATTCACAGCTCTCCCCTGACAGATCACATACAGACAAAGCTGAACAGTTAATAGGTTTGAAAACATTACAACCAGAGTCCTGCCTTATAATTTAATCTGGATGCACGGATGCAGATGGATCCTTCCAATTCTTTGATATTTATTGATTGGGATTTCTGATTCAGAGCTAAATATGATGCTCCAGTAAACATCACAAGAATCACAGTTTGATTAGTTACATCATTTGTCTGATTAATCTGTAGCCTGGTTTCAAATTTGCATTCTATGATTTATAACGCATATTACAAATCATAAGATTTGCCTCTGGTTACTTTAAACAGATATTACAAATGCTGCTTCTCTGTCTGCCTTGTCAAATGGTCTTCAGCAGACAAACAGGAAGCTTTAGACAAGAGAAATTAGAGAGGTGTCGGGTATAGAATTTCAGTAACTGCATGTCTGCAAATAGATAAAGGGGGAAGGCTTTCACTTCAATTTTTTCTGTCCCAGAGAATTCTCTGGAGGCCCATTTACTCCTGATAATTTTAAAATGGCTCAAAACCAGTAGTTAGTAGTTTTCTTCCACTCCTACATTAAAAAGAGATTAAATTTTTGCTTTAGTGCAGAACTTCGTGTAATGCCATGTAAAGAGACCCATTAGAAAGGGTCTGAGTGAGAAATAATATGCAATTTTTACACCACATTTGTATTTCTGCATTGGCTGGGACTTTCACCAGGGGCTACTGGAGAGTACACAGAAGACATCTGATAATTGGCTGGCAATGATGTGTGTCCATCTGTGAGGCAGTATGGTAATATATTCCTGGATGGGAGGGTACTGGTGACTGCTGAAGGAGGATCACAATGACACAAAGACAGGATAGAGGCAGAGACCTGAAATGCTGCTTTGGCAGACCTGTGTATTTATTGAGCTTCAAGAAAATTTATTAATAACACACCAGAGACAGCTCAGGTATTTCAGAGGCTGATCCAACAAGCTAGTTCAACTAGACCAGGTGCTGCATCCACACTCTGCTCACAAAAATCCCATGCAGCACAACAGGTTTGACAAAGAGTGGCTGCAAANGAAGAATTCCTTCCCTGAAAGAGTTGTCAAGCACTGGAATAGGCTGTCCAGGAAGGTGATGGAGTCACCATCCCTGGGGTTGTTCAGGAAGGGATTGTGTGCCCACTTTTCCTTCTCCCAGTTAATCCATATACCTTATTATTAGCCTCATCAGGGCTGGCCTACATAAACCCTGAAAAAAGTTCCTGTTTTTTTCCATCATTTAGCTAAAAGTTTTCCCTTAGCCCTAAGACAAGAAGCATAACCTTTTTTCCAAGAAGAAATGCAATGACTCATTCCAGCCGCCTATGCAGTGTGGTTGAGACAGAACCAAGTGTTTATGCCAAGATACCCTCCTTAAACATGAATAATTCATTTACATGGCAAACATCCACCTTACATCCAATCTGAACCTCCAAAAATTACAAGAACTGTTTATTGGAACCTTAATCAAAATCGGCATTAGCAATATTTTTGCCAGTTTCTGTCAATCATTTTTGAATGCAGTTTAAAATTTAGTTTCTGAAAGGTCCCTGGTTCATTCTAGCATGTCCTTCCTCCACGTCTCCTATTTGGTCCTCTTTGGTCCATTTTTGTATTGTAAATGTTGGAGCGTTGCTCTTCCTTTGCTAAAACCTTTACCAAATACTCCTATTTATTTCCACTCAGTCTCATTTTAAATGTTAGAAGGGAACGGATTNCACACACACACACACATACACATGGCTTTCTGTGAGCCATATGAAAATTACTTTTCTTTACTACTGTGAATGCAATACAAAAAAAATCCAGAAGTACTTCCAACTCAAGCACTTTTCAAGGTGAACAATAAGTCGGAAAATGAAGCAAAGGACTTGGAAAAGTGCTATAGACCTAATTTTTTTACTTCTCCCTCTGCAATTGACATATCATGTGATTGTGGGTAATTCATCTTTTCTGTATTCTTGCAGTATCGCATTTCCCTCCCTGCATATGACCAACAAAATAACATAAT
>VZTZ01028213.1:206666-223522 GCA_013400955.1 Drymodes brunneopygia | reverse complement strand
AAAATAACATAATCTGAAAGAGTACACTGTTAAGTACTTGGGTTTGTTCCTAAAATGAAGGAATATTACCTCCAGTTACAACTAGTTACAAAAACTGAAATCACACTGACCTTGTATGACCTCTTCATTTAAAATGTCAAAGTAAATCCAGGCATCTTTTAGGAAAATATAAATTCTTCATACTTAAAAAAAAAATTAAATTTGGAGGTTTGTATGTATTAATTTCACAGAAATCATTAAAAACCCTGTAGCCACTACAAGTGCAGATGAACATGTTATCAAAAACCACATATATGAAGAGAGAAATGTATGCAATTATCCTATTTCCAATCAGAACAGGGAATTTCATGCAATTTTACAGAGGTATGTTTTGTAACTCAGGTCTATTTTTTCCCTAAAGCGTAGTCCTTATTTACAATACTTGAATACTTTCTATTGTTGATATCATTGTATAACTTTCCAGATTTTGAATGAAAATGAGGAAAAAAATGTAATTTCAAGTCCAGTTTTGGACTTCAGAAAGGATTACTGTTGTCTAGAGAACAACAGGTTTTTGACAAGCATTAGAGTTCTGAGATTCCCACTTTCAGAAATTATGTTCCTAAAAGTACAAGCAAGATCTGTTCTATAAGAGAGTTAATTTTAAATCCTGCCTTTTTTTGAAACATTGACTCCCGCATTAGAAAGACATAAAAATGAATGACAGGTGTAGTCTGGCCTTAGACTATAAACAACTTAGACTATAAACTGTGAACAGAATTTGATCATCAGCATGAGGAAATCTTATCCTCTTCAGTCATTAATCTAAATTTCATTAATCAAATTTGAGGCTGCAATTTTGTTTGCCTGTGTCTGGATGGTCAAAAAATCAGCAATAAAGATGACACTAACCAGATTTTTGAGCTGAAAACTGTGGAGACATTATATGAAGTCTCCCTAATAAGGATGTCTTTAATTAGTTCAGTTTATCTGCAGGAAACTAAGAATGATATAATATTATAATCTTACTAAAATATGGTGTATATAAACGGGCACTGCTTCTTCTAGTGAATACTGGTAAAGGAAAATCTCAGAGTGTAGGAAGTTTTATGTTTTCATTTTTCTGACACACTTTAAAAAGTAAGAGTATGCAGCAACCCAGTAAATTGATGTAAAAAGAATTTCTGCCAACATAGCTTTTGTAATTTTGAGACTGCCATAACATATATCCTTACATGATTTCTTTTTACTACCCTAGTTAGAGTGCAATATCAATATCAGGGCATGTGCCAATATGCTGCAACAGTAACAAACGGTGCACTCAACTCTCATATTTTTACAGAATGTATTTTTATTCATCTTATGCAAAATACATAAAATATTTAATGTTATCTTGCACAAATCTGACCACTTAAAGTTCAGTGAGTCACACTACAATACTAGTTTCATTCAAGGTGAGTAAACACACCACATAATATTGTCAGACACCTTTGTTGTTAACAATGTGTTAAATGGCAAGGATTGGAGAAAAACTAACTTCCTGACATCATCTTGTTTTGTAACAATGAGATAAGGACAATAATATTTTTCCACTGTGTAAAGCAGTCACTTAATGTACCAGAAATTCTTTATTAAAGGAGTAATTAAACATAGATAGTAATGGCTGAGTTACCTCAAAGTGCATTTCTACTCTACAAAAGACTGTAAAAAATAACATCATAGCATTTGCATGTTTACTGATTTCCAGATTTAGCTTGCCTTTGTGAATTCCCTTGTAAATGTTTTTTTTTTTTTCTGCTCTTACATTCGCCTGCTACCAGTTCATAAAATGCAAAAAAATTAATCAGAAAGTTTTGTTAGCTTTTTCAGCTTTGTTTGTTTGGGTAGAATTTTTGTTGGTTTGTTTTGGGTTTTTTTGTGGGTTTTGTTTTGGGTTGTTTGTTTGTTTGTTTGTTTGGAGAGGCTGTTTCCATGATCTTAGCATTGGAAGCTGTTGGGGACCAAGCTACATTCTCGAGTTTCATATGAGTGCTAATCTGCCTGTAAAAACTGTAGCAAGATTAAAGAATGCAACAAATCCAATACACATGATCCTATATACACAGAGTTACATATGTGTATACAGCTATTTCATTCACTCTAAGCTTGACCGTCCTCACAGCCACAGACAAGGCCCTAAGATGCTGGATGTGGCTATAACCCAGCAGAGAGCTTTCTGAGAAAGCAGACAAATATCACTGTCCTTTTCAGTTTGGCAGGTTACCAGGAGAGTGACTGACAAAAAGATGCAAGTTCCTATGTCTAACTTAACAGTTTTTCCTTCCATTGGACAGTACCATAACTTTTGAAAGGCTCATCTGGTCCTTTTGCTACTTTTGGTATTACCCTGAACATAAGGGCCAGGCATTGAAAAACTGTTGATCAGTATGTGTGTTGCTCTTGTGTTAATCTCTTAAAAGAAACCAGTCTTTGTTTTCTACAGCCAACACTTTTCTATTCTGGCCTGTAACATTACCTTCTCTGATCCTTACTTATATTTTTCTTATTTTTCATTACAAGCATGATTATTTGCTTCTTTTGCCCTGTATCACATTCTAAGGAGGTCAAGGAGATGTTAAAGAATAGCTGGGCATGGGAATCTGAGAAAAAAGACTGCTGAAAACTCGCCTTTTGAACATCTGCATAACTATGAGCACAATCTTGCCTTTCTCATCCCTATGAGCAGAAAACATGAATACCACTTTTCTTCTGCCTTGTAACTCCGCCCTTTTCCTTTCAGCTTTCATAGGTAGGGAGGCTACATGGACAGTTGTCACTGTCACCAGTGGGATTCCATGTTAGGCTTAATTATCCAAGTCTTTATTACTTGGGTACTAGATTCATGAGCCTAACAAACCACAGCTAAGTTTCAAGTGAAGCACAAAGGCAAATCATTAACACCTGAAGGAAGACATATTCTCTGTGCACAATTTGATGATAATAAATTTCTAAAAAGTAATTTGTGATCAAAGTAATCTTGGACATGCCACCAGCTGAAAACTGAAAGCTAACGGAAACAGTAATGAGATTTAGAGACAAAAAAGAATTGTTTGTTTTATTCCCTCCTGTGTCCTGTATAAAGTGGACATCCTAATGGCTGTTACTGCTGTGATGATGCATAGTCTTGCTGGTGGTAAGAGAAGGCAATCGGAATGAGGTATTTTCTGGCCTTGGTGTTCCTTTGAAGGTGTAGTGCACTTGAGAAATCCAGCTTGCAGAGATAAAAAAACTAAACAAAACAGCTCCTCCTAGTAGAGCATACAAGAAAACAAATAAAATTAAATCATTCTGGTTCTCAATGTCATTAATTAAATTGTTTAAATCCTGACATTGAGCAATCAAGCTTTCCTTTATAATAGTTACATTTGAATTCATAAGAACCACCATCTGAGCACTAGGCAAGCCATTTTATTTTATTTCTTCATTTTCAAAATAATTACTTTGTAGTCCTGACACCTGTTACCATAGAAAGCTCTGTTTTATTATCTCTGAGAAGGCCATGAATTATTTTTTTTTTGCAAAACAACATGATAGTCAAGACATCAATTCAGCAAGCCACTATTCAGCAGGTACCAGATTTGATCTCATGTATAATCTTACTTCCTTTTAAGGGACTAGACAATCAACCTGTCATTGAGGAATATTACCTAGCAAATAGAAGTTTTCTTGTAACATTTTCATAGTTCAGAAATACAATTATAGATTCAATCTTAGTTTCATTTAAAAAGTCTGTAAAAGATGGCACTTTTAATTAATGTTTGTATATTAGAACAAAGTTTGTGGAAATCTTAATCCTTGACCAGTACCTTATACCAGGACCAGTTCAGTGCCTCGACCTAAAGTATTGTTTCCATGATGTTGAAGCACATCTCTAGGTTCATGTGTAATTTATGCATTCTGTATTCAGCTGTTTACATGCAAGCACCAAGCTGAAAACACAAATTGTGAAATCTGAAGGAAGAACACACCTTGAAATAAGACAACCAATTTAAATATAGATCTCTGAATTATTATCTGCATATGCCTCAATGCTCTGGTGGAGGCTCAGTTCATGTAGATCACGTACAAAGTGCCAGTTTTAGTTTGCCTGTAGAATAACTCAAGGAGAACCAAAGAAAGATGTCAGAAAGATGTCTTGTATTTGGATCACATCTTTCATTGCACAGTTAGATCACTAGCTGTCTGTAGACACAGCAGTACCTTTGTCTAGTCACTGAATAGAATCCATTTCTACTAATGTTTGAGAAAGCCAGCATTCATTTAGAAATCTCCAGAAATTTGAAATTTCATGGTGATGCAGTATTTTAGGAATCTCTAAATAATACATGTCAATAACTTACTTAAAATTAATTTCTCCATAACAGAGAGATAAAAAAAGCCAATAACAATTAATATATACTGCTGTCTATTCAGAATTTTCTGGCCAATCTGTGGTAGAAAATTGTATTCATACTACAGGATTTTACAGGCAAGCAAAAAATTAAATTATGAATAATTCTGTATAAAACTATTTAGAATTTCACAGAAATTGCTTTAAAACTCATTATATTTCTCTAAAACCTTTCTTTTTAATTCCCATTCAATTCTGCAGAATCTTCCAGAAAGAAGTACTGCTTTTGGCAATACAAGCAATAGAAAAACTTCCTGAGAAAGAACTCCTTTGGGGCCAGAGACAGAAAAAATATGTATTCATCTGAATACAAAGAATCAGAACAGAGTTATAAATGTACAAGATTACTTTTCCCTTTTCTCAACTGCTAGAATGGAAATGTGAGCTATTTCCATAAACTTGCCAGCATCTTATGATCTAAAAAGTTATTTTTGAATTTATTTCTCACAGAAGAAAACCTACATCTTCCAATCTAAAATTAGACTGTGAGACTGCCTTATCCTGCATCCAATCATATGTAAGGTAGGTACTCAAATAAAAATGAGAAATCTGAGAATTCTAAAAACAATAGAAGTAGGTCACGGTGAGCCTTACCTATAGTTAAGAGAAAGTAACAAAGGTGTTCTTGTTAATGAGCTGTAATTTAATCAGCTTTCTCATGAGGAAAAATTGTCTGCACATAAGGTGTAAATTGCCCCATACAGAGCCAATTAATGAAGATAGAAGGTTTTTTACGTGCCCTATCCAATGTACTTAAAGGAAAACTCCTTGCAGTGGAGCAGTTCTCAGGTGAACATTAGATAGTTACATATTGCTGGTTCTACTTAGCTGCATTAGATTTAAAGCAAGGGATTCCACTTTCATGACATTGGTAGAGGAGCCCTTGCTCAGTGAATGACCCACTTAAGTCATTTAGAAAGGGGAAAGAATCAGAAAATGGTGTCTTAATTGCACAAGTTTCATTTCTAAAAATCTGAGCCTGGAGAGTGTTACAGCCCTACAACTGTTCCCTTTTAATTATTTAATTTTTTTTTCAAATGGTAATATGGTGTCTGTTTTAAAGTTGAAATTGCCATGAGCTGCAGAGATGTGGAGAATGCCCTGTTGGCTTGCAGTAACAGGACAAAAGAGTGCAACATCTTTTCTTGTTTGGTATCTTTTCTTTTCTAAGTTTGACAAACCAAAAGCTGCCTGCAGGAACTGAGGAGCTGTTGCACACTCTGTTGCTGTTGGTCTTCACGGCTGTATTTCTGCATTCAGGGGTCAGTCTGGAGCTCATATTCTAACAATATCTGTCAGGTTCTCAGATGCATTGGCAAGAACCTTGGTGTTATTTCATTAGTTGGCTGTCAATAGCAGGAGATGACATCTGATTATATTTAGACTTAAAGTCATGCAGGCATTACAATGCACTTTTGCACAGTAGTTAAGACTTTCAGAGGAATTATGAGCTACAGACATCCTTTCTAAGACATGTACAACTAGATAAAGGAAATGATTATTTTTTTAAAAAATTACATTTCTTAAAATTTTATAGATACAAGTGAGGCAATATTTTTCTTCAATAATTCAAAACCACTTAGCTAAACCGTTCCATTAGACTTCTGAGTTCCTTGACATATTTAGTAACATTTTTTTCTGCCTAATTTACAATTAGCTATTCTTTTTCAGTCTATATTAACTCCTAATCTCAATAGTTAGTGTGCCTGTGTCTAACTTCCTATGTATTTTGACATATTATTTGAAGAACAACATCCATATCATCTATAAGAGGCTTCTTATATAATGGTTTGTTAATTTAATTATCACATGTTTTAAAACCCTAAATTTTTTGTAGTTTCTATTTTGCACTATGATATTTGGGCTAGAGAAACCAATAACTTAGTGCAACTCTATGCATCTAGCAAAGACCAATATGTATCCAGCATTCAATTGGACTTACATATGATTTAAGAATTTTGGTTGGATACCCATATGGGTAAACGAGAAACTGTATGATGAAATGGGAGTGTTGCTATTTCTTTTAGCATACTTAGATATGCAAGGGAAATTCTAGCTGCTTTTAAGACTAGTGACAATACTGTATTTTCAGTTCCATGAACCACTAAGTAAATTTGTAATTTCCAACTGCCCTGGTCTCTTACATGTCCCTTATAAAAACATCCCTTTATTTATCTTCTAATTCCTCTTACTTCTACACAGAGGAAGCATTGTGCTGTATATCTCACTTAAAATTCACTTAAAATTTATTGGCTAATAATAGCACACCTAATATGTAGATGTGTGTACTGGGCCTTTATGCACCATATTATACCAGCTCAGAATGAGTAACTCCATTCACCTTTCACTCTTAGACATAATTCCACTTATGAAATCCCCATGCACCAATTCTTTAGTCATTTCAGGAAGTTTTCAATGGCCATTTTCAACTACAAATATACAATAAATGAAATATTAATATTTCTTGAGAGTGTTTAGGCACTGAATTTCTGAAGCAAATTTCAAAAACACAGCTCCTGTAGCTGACCTCTAGGATACCTCTCACGAGAATAAATATGGTGAACATACCACAGTAACAACCATATAAATATTAATATTTATAAAATAGTAGTACTATCATGGCATATTCAGATACTAATGGGGTCAACAGCTTAGCCATTTTCTTTCAGGAAATATTTAAGTTATATATATTTAATAAATAAGTAATAGCAGTTGTCAAAACTACACATATCATATACCTGATAATTAAGACTTTCTGTTGCATGACCTTTGAGAACAAGAACATTAGGAGAAGATTTATCATTTTTGGAAGTGTCTAGAAAAAACAGCCCTGAGAAACTTAAAAGGACAGAAGACAGTATTTCCACCTCAGGCTAGGAACTATTAAGATCCTACACAACCTGTCTGCTTGAGGTCCTAATCTTATTACCACATTTCAGTTCCAAGGATTTTACGTTTTTTCTTGATTCTCAGTCATTTCTTTTAAATTTAAAATATTTCTGGAAGAATTTTGTGCCCGTCAGTCTCTTTTGCCACTTCAAATACTTCTCCATCACAGTAGGTTAGCTGATGAAACCATAATATACAGACTCACTCACAGAGAGTGCTTGCTCTGTTTGCTTTCTGTGTAGCAACTAAGTCTCACCTCTTCCCATCAACTAGAATAATTAAAAATTTTCTTACAGAGGTACATGTCTCATGCCTCATACCTGACACAGAACTTTGGATTGTGGAAGAAATGGTGAAATACATATCTGTGCAGAGCATATTTTGTGTCTGCTTTTTTTTTGCAGGATTTATGGAGCTGTTGGATTTTTGTGTCTTCATGGTTTTTCATGGCTTTGTCTTCAAAAGCATAAGGCACTGATCTGCAGAGAAGGAGCTTAACTTTTGGGACCGTGAATAGTTAATTTTCTAAATGGGTCCTCAGATACTAGATAGCATAAGGGAAAAAAAATCAGCCAGTTTCATTCTTCAAAGATAGGGGGTTTTCTGCTTGCTATTTCACTAATAAGTTTACATTCACTTACACCCAATACAATTAAAACTATTTTGAAGTGAAATCTTACAGAAATGGAAGAAAACATCTGAGGTGGATATATAATGAAGAATTCCTCTTATGCAGACAGAACACTCCCACTACCTTATACATGGAAACATTTACAGCTCTTTCGTAGAGGTGAGAGCCCTGTGAAAAATTGGACAATCACGTGATAAATTACCTTGTCGTGTGCCTTTGACTGCCTTACCTGCCCTCTGCACATGAATCCATCTCTTGGGACTTTCTTTAGCATCCAAAGCCTGAATAGCCTCAGATATATGCCATCCTAATTCTAAACTAGCTAGACAGTAAAAAAAGAAATTGTCTTGCTATTTCTATCCAGAAAAATGAAATAAATCAACCATGACTCACTGCGTATGATCTTAACTTCTGTGGCTGTGACATTTGGAAAGAAAATATAGATATGAGTGTCCATGTATACATATACACATGAACTTAGTTTTCCAGTTTTAAAAACTTCTAAAATAATTTGTTCAAGTAGGCTCTTTGTGAAATACAGAGGGTCGTCATTGGTATATAATCAGGGCAACAACTTTCTGAAGCACAGACCTGCAAATCATTGAAACAGTACACCCCTAATATGTCATTCATGCATCTACTCTGTAGGCCTATGTGCATGATCCCAGGTTCATAGTGTTTCAGGGATGAACACCTGCTGGTGAAATTGCCCTGTACCCATGAGAAATGCTGCTGGAAAACTACTTCTGCCTTCATTGAGGTCTCTGTGATTAGCTGCCAAACGTTGAAAATGACCAGCCAGGCTTTAAAAGATAATACCTCATCTGGAACATTCACAGGTAAATATGTAGCCTCCCCATTACACTGTGATTACCCCAAATCAAATTCTGTTCTTCTCCTGTCTTTGCAGCACTCACTAAAAACCTTAATGAAGAGCAATAGTGAGATTGTCATTAGTGACTCTGGAGAGGGACTTTCACAACAACTCAACTGCCATAAGGGTTCTTTCGCTATAGATATCTTATCACGTGCACATGCCACAGGAAGAATAAACTATCCTCTGCGGTCCCCTAAGGTCAGATTTCCTTCTCCTTTGTAATGGATCCATCAACAATCCCTATTGGTTTTTTCTGATTAGGTGATTGAGCTGGAAGTAATGTCTACCCACACACCTAACTGGGACTGAACCTCTCCCAGCACCTCTGTTCATTTCCAGCATTGCCTTTCCTACATAACCTTTTATGAACAAATAGATATGGATAAGTGTCAGCACAACAGTATAAATTCTGAAACAGTCGTGCTGTTGCACCACACAATTCCTGAGGGCCTTGCTTTTCACACCTTCACAGACAGTTCAACAATAATAGCTGGCTGAATTGGCTAATGAATACTAGCAAAATGTTTCACCTGTGGCAGAGAAATGACCAGAATGCAAGACCTCTGACATTTAATTCAGCTTTTGCTACATTGCAGAAAGAATGAAATGTGGGAAAGCAGCCCAAGACACTGAGATTTTATGAAATGTGATTTGCTGATATCACTTCCCTTGTGAGGTAACTTTTCAAGACAGAGAAAATGTTGGTCTTTAAAGTCCAAATTAAATCTGGTCGTTAAAGTCCACCCCTAAAAAATTCAGAAGTTTTGCTAGCTTTCATAATCTGACCTTGCTTTAATGTTGCTGCAGATGTGTCAGTTACTTATAGATAACTGGTCATGAATAATAATTCTCTCTTCAATGCAGATTTGGCATTTGGGAAGGTAGAGTTCACTGAAAAATGCAGCAGTGTAACAGCAACTAGTTGTTGTTTTTTTTTTTTTTTAATTAAGGTGTATTACAAGTTTTTCTTTGATTTCAGAGGAAATTGTTTTGCTGATGAACATGCAATAAATACCCTAGTATTGAATCCCTATTATAGAACCTCCAGTTGATGACATTGAAACACTCTTTAGGTGGTTTATAAAACTCTGGCAAATTTAGCCTTCCTGAACAACTTACCTATTAGGCATTTCCACCATAGTAATAAGGAAGTAAAGGAAGAGCACTTTGAGGCTTTCCTAAAGATCACACTAAAAGTCTGTAACATGAGTCATTGATGCTAAATCTTTTAAACCCCATTCCCAGCTTGGTTTTGCAGACTCTTTTTCTTCTTTTTTATTATTTTGAAAATAATATGACAGCAAAACCAGCAGTTAATATGTTCAACATTATTTTAGTAGTGATTTTGTCCAACTTTCTGACTAACCAATGAATAATAATCTTGAAACCATTCCCTCTAATTTAAGGATTTAGAAACAAGGTATTTGGCTTAATTTCCAGTATTTAAGTAAGACTGTGCACCAGTGAAGTCTCCATTATGGCAGGACTTTTTCAGAGAAATATGAAACAGTGATGTTATTTCTTAAACCTTAAAACTAATTACAAAAAAAGAAAAACATTGGGACTGTATCAGCTCATCTCACCTTTTGCTTAGGCTTTGACATGAGGAGGAAATGGGCATTTTTGATGAAAAATGAAGTATCACTTGTGTCCGTGAAGGCTTTCTTAGTCAACAGAGGTGAAATAAAATCTGCAAGCAAAGGATTTGTGATGACAACCAAACTATCTAAATTTATCTTATAGAGAGAAGGGCAATTCTGATAACCTAATCTGTCCTAATCTCATGTGCTACTTTTTTTCCTAACCACAGTGCTAGCATGTTGAATTAGTTTTCAAATCACAGGAAAAGATTTTTCAACATTTGCAATAGCAACAAGGCGAAGGGCCTCAAAACCACATCCCCAGACATGATTCCAAATATAAAGTTCTTTAGCAGTTTAATAAAAAGCTAATTGTGAGGATCCTGTCAAAAAAAGGTGAAGTCTAAAGTCTATTCAGTCAGTCAGCTGCTTCCCTGAACTCACTCTTATGACAAGTCACCCTGCTACATCCCCTAGCTTCAATGGCTCCTACAGCAGCTATTTTCAAAGGGACACAAGCTTTTAAAAGAATAAAAAGTATTAGAAGAAAAAGAATACTTTCTATTCCTTAATCTCTGGTGGCACCTTCATTCAGTATACAGCATTGTTACAGGTGCATAATGTCTAAAAATTAGTGCCAAATTAACTGGGAAAAAACCCACAACTCATTTCCTAGCCAAAGAATCTGATTCTTGTTTCATTTGCAATGGCTTTGTATACATAGACCACAATAAGCAATTCCATGTTTGTGCTTTAAAATATAGTTGATTCTGTTTAAAGTGAATTTAAAGACAGTTTACGATGAGTTAAAACTAATGACAGACAAATTAAGAAAAACAACTTTTTGGCAAAGCTGAGTAGGCTCAAAATAAAGTACTTAGTGAAGTGAGTGGGAAAATTACACTAAATGATTAAGTGTTGAATCACCATCCTATTTATCTCACACTGCCATTTTTAAAAATAGCTTTCTGCATGCATGTTTGCTATTTTTTCTACTGTAGGAACACGGTGTCATATATTTTTTGAAACACGTTATTTCTATTCAGCAGACAAAAAATGCCACTGTTGATCATAGCTTTGATCCCTCTCTGAGACTGCAGTTCCCTTCCACACAAGGGCCAATAATTGGTGTAGTCTCACAATAACTGAAACACTTCAGAGGTTTCCCAGCAAAGTAGTGTGAACTCCTCTTGTTATCTGTGCTGCACATATTGTAAAATATGGACCAGAAAGAGTTCCCTTGACCACCTATGATCTAAAATAAATTCAAATCAATGAATTACCTCACATCACAAAAATATTTTTTTAGAAAGAACAATAATCCTGTTTTTCATATGATTTAATCTGACAGGTTGTCCTATAATACATATCACTGTCATTTATAGAAATATCAGAATGATGTAGTCTGATACTACTGGCCCTAAAAGGAAATTGCAAATGCTAAATTATCTTCAGTTTATACTTTTCAACCCATCTATGACAATAATATTTTATGCCAGTATTTCTGTAGACTGAAGTCCATAGACAAATTTGGTTCATTTTCTGGTCTTTTCCTTAGCCCCTAAATGGAGGGAACGATCCATTCATCCTGCGTGCAAGTTCCTTAGGCCAACTAATGCACTTTGGACATAATCCATCTAGAAGGAGCTACCACTCTGGATCATGTTCTGTTGGCACAAATGCTTCAGGCATTTCACATCCACTCCCACAACAGTTTCTGGAAAGGAAACATTGCAGTCTTACCTAAGAAGAATCTGACATTCCTGAGCTCAGAAGAATGGACTACAGAGAAATTGCAAGCTGGAATAAAGTCCACTGTGGATAGTTCTTGAATTTCTTGTATCTGTTATGGCTTTATCAGGAATATAGAAATTATTAGAAATTATATGCTTAAGAAAAAAGTTGTATGTTGAATAAACTAGACAGTTTTTCATCTGTAAAGACAGATTACTTAAAATCAGGTATTTCAAAGAAAGAAATTAAGAGAGGGGGTTTATGGAAATTTTTATCATTTTAGCCAGGCACTTAAAAAAATTTAATGGTAGGTAATAGGAATGCAGAACTCTATAAATATTATAGAGGCTAGCAAGAAGTCAACAAAATTTTAGCTATGTTTATACTATGCAAAACAAGGATAGTGTCCTATAGCAGATGCTGACATTAGCTATGAAAAAACTTGTTTCCCCTTCTACTTCCTCCAAGGAAAGGAATTTATAAGAAGCTCTTTATGTGCAAAGATGAATGACTGCCAAGAAATACAAATTATTATGCTTAGTACAACAGAAAAAATAGTTTGGTCTACATTCATCCTGGGGTTAATTCTACCAGCTACTAAATAATCTTACCAATAATGTATAAAGCCTACTCATTGTGAATATCTTTAATGCACTAATTATCAGTATTTTTCACATAAATTATTAGTTCTGTGTGAAATATTTGTACTTAACAGCTGACTATGAAATTTCCTGTTGCATAAGGATAAAAATCAGGTACCTTAACCTCACACATTCACTATGTTTGGTCTTGTATGAACCTGCAGTTTCAGGATTTTCCTTTGTAAAGACTACTTCTTTACACTATCTGAAAACAAATGTAAAACAGCTTTTAAAATTTTGCAAAAGCACAAGAAAGAACAAAGTATTATCCTTATTAAGTGATTTGTCATTACAGTTGGCACTATTTGGATGTTTTTCACTTTCATTTAATATCCAGAAATCTTGTACAATTAGATTTCCACATGTTTGCTTAGATGTTAACTGAAAAAAACCCAACCAAACAGTACAAAACATTTCACATAGAGTGTAAATGGCTACAAAGTACACCAAAAACAACTTTTCTGGTATAACATAGTGCTTTGTATCCCTTACAATTGTGGATTTTGCCGCCTTCTATCTTTAGCACATTATAATACATAGCCATAACAACTTGTGAAAGAAATAGAAAATTGAAAAATGTCATGCTCAGGAATTATTTAATTTGAAGTAAATGCTGCCTATACACTGCAGTGACCCAGATTTGNGAAAAATATGGTAAGCCTATTTCTATTTAAATCTCTGCTTTAATAAGATAAATACCAGGATACATACCCTGGCTCAGTCGAGGATTCGGTTTCCAGGCACACTTGATCAGGCACTCAACAGTGAACATCTGAATGACCCTACTGAACCAAAGGGAATTATTCCTAAGCTTTAGGATATCTACATGCTTCAGTGCTTGGTAGGTAGAAGCCTAAACTACTAGTTCCATGTTAGGCACTCTGTAGGAGAGAATGCTGAGGGACAAATTTTGGATTACAAAACCCCTCTTGTGCTACTGATGACCTTGCTTGATGGGCAGACTCTATTGACTCCACTGAAGACAGTATAGTTTCCCCCCCAAAAAATTGACTGTTGCCTAAACACTCTCCAAATATCAGAGTGTCGTTGCTATATTAAAGGTAATGTTTTGTTTTCCAAAAAGCAGAACTAAATATATTTTAGCATAGAAGTAGAATAAAAGATAATAAAATCAATTACAATTAACAAGAAAAAACAAATCAAATGCTTTTTACCTAGAAAATATATATTCAAAGCTGAGTTCAAATCTCAGATATTGCTATTTGCATTCAAACTCACAATAAATTATTTACAGCACCTTCAGAGTTACTCCAATTTCATGTATATTCAAAGTGTCATATAACTAGAAAAGATACCTTGATCTGTAATTGTTGTGTGTGAAGATAGACCTATGGGATGAAGGTATAAGGTATCCCATGTTTTCTGTCAAATAAATGATAAAGGCAATGCTATGTGCCCACCAAAGCAGCCAAAAATTCTGAAACTGTTAACAAAACAGCATAATGAATTAGTGTACACAGAGGCACAAGATCAAGCCTAGGGAAGGGCATCCCAACGGATTTAATAATTTCATGCAAGACTTCTGGCAGAGTCACTGCAGACAAGGGGGTCACGGGATCTATCACTCTGCCATTGTTCATTTTCATAGAAATACAGAACTCTTTCTACTTCATGCTCTGCCTCTCCATCCTCCTCCAAAGGGAGATCTGAAACCGAAGCTGAGTGACAGAAAGGTTATGCTGTCTTTATGTGTCACATTTCTTTAACAGGTTTATAAGTCTCATACATCCCCTGTTCCTTCATGGAGTGTCTCAAATCCTATTGATGTGTATTCATTTTTTTCTTGATACTATTGTTACTAATTTCCAAAGCAATGCATTTATTCCTTCAAAGCTACAATACTGAGATGTAATTAGAGGAAAAAGTATATTTTTTACATGTGTGTGTGCTCTAAAAATGCTCAGCAAGTCAGCACAGAGAGCACCAGGCACAGTATTCCACTTACAGCTCAACCTATTACACACCACAAATATAAAGAACTGCTGACAGGAAATCTATGACTTAAAATACAACATAGAATACATTAATGTAAATGGGTTACACTCAAAGAACTAGGAATTTATTATGCTTTAGCACAAGTTTGGTATATCAAAGATCACTGTGGAGAGGTTATGTTTTCTCTCATGTTCAGGTGGAAGATTATCACACCTCAAATAAGCAATTTTAAATATAGAGAAACCTGAATTAATAGGAAAATAATAATCTGCCACGTTCTTTGTTACTGCACACTTTCATTGCATAACACAACTACCTGAAGTTAAGAATAAACCAAAAACCAATGCCAGCCTTTTTGTAAAGTCCAAAATGCAGAATTATTAACTACAGCAAAGATGCTGAAACTATTTTCTTTTTATTAGGATACTTATTTCCTATTAGCTGTAAGTTGTAACATTTTCTCTCACGGACTCCACAATTAATGCTGTTTCCTGGTCATGAATGTGACCACAGGAAACCAGTAAGTATCTGAATCTCATGGCCACTAACAGTGTCCAAGAATTAGGTCTTCTGCTATCTACGTCTGTCACTGTCCTTTCTCTCCTCTGCTCCCAGGTTACCTGGTTATGATAACCAGGTTATCATAAAAATACAGCACATGGGTGTACTAGGTCAATGTCCTCAAAGTGTCAATAAAAGTGTCCTAGAATGAAAGGTCTCTGAAAGAGACAGATGAAATATTCTTCTGACAGATAGCATGACTTCACTTGTTTAGACATAAATCAGTCATTTAAATCATTGATAGCAATAAAAAGCACCCCAGTAAATGTTTCATCAAATGTAAAAAAACTAGATGCAGGAATACCATGTTCTGGGGAAAAATGAACTCAGAATAGGGGAGCAGATAGGCTCCAATTATCGCCTAGTTACCATTTTCGTTTTCTGCAGAACTATTTTGTGAGTCCCTAGGAAGTATTTAATCACCAGTTGTGAATGATGTCACTCCATTTATGTGTCATCTCCTGTATCAGTACCAGGTCACCTGCACTGAAGATGTACAACATCTCCCATAGGGCCAGATGAAAAGAAAAATTTTCTCTTATATTTTGCCTTTGAATGATGTAAAGCAGGTCATGTTCTTCAAAGATGTCTTCTGTATAATTCAAAGCAAAAGGAAGAGTTCAAATTGGATTTTTGATAGAAACTTCTTTCTAAAGAGCCCCCTTGTCTGAAGAAACTGATATTCACAAGGCTTTCCAACGTATTTTCATGTCATCTCACATCACTATTGACAGTGTTTTGACTGCTGCAGAAAAAAGAGAACAATTCACAGTAATTCAGCCAGATTTTATTGACACATTTCACTGCTTGGAGTATTAAAGAGAAAGAAAAGTACTGAAAACTTAAGAGCCTTTCCTGTATATAACCTGCTGATGAACAGCCTTTCTTGTGGTAGCATCATTTATTAAAAAAAGAGGCGATATTGACAATAGGAATCAGAGTGTCTGCAACACAAATAATTGTGGAACAGTAAAAAATGAAACTTGTGCTAAAATTTGGTTTACAGCCTCCAATTTCCTCTACTCTGTAGGTTCTTAGTGGGGGGTGAATTCTTAGTAAAGCAATTTGGAAGTCAGTGGTCACCCCCCCTTTGGAAGGAACTCAACTCTGGTATCCACTCGGCAGGGTGCTATTACCAGAAAGGATGTGGTGACACAGACAGACTTGTCACAAAAGCATGCAGCTGTCCAGGTGTCAGGCTGCATGAAGAGAGTGCCAGAGCTTGGCACTGGTGTTGGATGGCAGTGGAGACAGCAGCTCTGTGAGGTGCAACCAGGTGGATGATCTGCTCAGCCTAGTGGCAGAGCTAAGAGAGGAGACAGAAAGGTTAAGAACTATCAGGGACTAAGAGCAGAAGACTGACTCGGTGGAGCCATTCCCAATCATCCCCGGGGAAAATTCCAGCTGCATCACCAGAAGGGAAAAATGCCCTACCATATTTACCACCAGGCTGAAAAATGTATTTCTCCAGTTTTAAATGTGAGAACTTCTCTAACATTTAATAACAAGTCCCAATTATATGGACAGATGGGCATTTTCTATCAATTTATGAGAAAACAGATGTGCAGGGAGTTTTTCT
>VZTZ01028213.1:146686-206634 GCA_013400955.1 Drymodes brunneopygia | reverse complement strand
AATCTGCCTAAAATTCAATGGAAACAATTGACATAGATTGGGCATATAACCCAGTACAACTAAACGAGCACTCAGTAAAAACTGGCGCCAGGATGAAAGGTAGAAGCAAACTGTTACTTCCATTGTGGGGAAAAAGAAAATTTATGTGTACTCAAAGCCATTATGAGTAAACACTGTTATTATACTTCACCTAAGAACGATTCTACAGGGGAATTATTGCGTTAATACTTTTCATGCCAAAAAACACCTCTTAATTTTATGCACGTCTCATCAAAACTTCAATCTCACACAAGACTTGTCCCTTGTGCCCAGTATCTGGTCCATAATATCAGCCCATAGCACCATATGCTGTGGGAAAATATATCATAGCTGTATAGTAGGCAGATGTAGGATAATCTCTTTCCCCAGATACACAGTTATAGACTCGGAAGGGTGAACACTATAACAGTATCTTATGTAAATAATCAACATAAAATTCAGAAGTTGGAAGACTGGGTGCTTGCCATCTGAATTCTTGATCTCTGCGTCTCTTCTTGCAATATTATTAGAAAGGACATTGCTTGATTTTGCAGTACTTCTGAATGTCATTGCATAAAGCATAGCAAGGCAATTATGTCACATTCTTCTTGTGTGCTTGCCTTGACAATTCCTGCAGACCAAAGAGAGCAATGGTTTAAGGTGACTGGTACACCAGAATTTTCTGTATGTATTTAGCCCACACCCCTTGTTCCATTACAAACATCTGCTTTAAAATGCAAAAGCCCTTCCTAACCAAGAGGAAATAATCATGTAAAGTTACATAATTTGATACTTTGCAAATTTCTTCATATCAAGACTCAACAGCACTGTGCAACGCTATGCTGCAAAAGAACAGATGTAGGACTCAGATTCACATGAAAATTAACAATATCTTTATTGATTTTTGTTAGAATAAAAATAATCCAATTAAATAAACCCCAAGCAAAAATTTTTCCAATAAAAAATCTGATTAATTCAAGCTACTCTGAAGATGAATTCTATATTATTGCTGAAATATTTTGATGATGTCATAGGGAATATACTTACCCAACTCTAATATGACCAAGGTGAGTTAAAATTAAACCCTCTGCTCTTGTAATAAGCATAACAAAGTCCAGGGTGGTAGCTGCATCCCTTACTTAAATTATAAAACTAACGTGCATCAGCTGGTGACTTAGAGTGGTCATGGCAAGAAGTGACAGGGTAGGCCCAGACCACTTGCCTCTCAGCCACACTGCTGTCAAAGGTCCAGTTTACTGGGAAAAAGGATCCTTATTTTTTGTGGCCTGAGCATGAATATTCTAATAAATTTAGTAAAGGAAACAGGTTTTAAGCCCTGTTCAACAAACCCCAAAAAAACACAAACAAAAAAACCCCCCAATGATCAGGAGATTCTATTAGATCTTGACCAGAAAAAACATTAAAAGAGAGGTAAGGAAAAGCAAATGGCTTTGTGTAGACAGACAACTTAGGCCCTGTGTAGGTGATACACATGGGTGCAGTCATACTATCAAAAGATTATTGAATATTACTAAAGCCTCTGTAGATCATTATCATTTATAGCCCTGTGATTTCAAAATGATCTTGGAAAGAGACATGAAATAATCCTTATCACTAACATTTAAGATGGTATGTCATTCTCTTTTTTCACAAAATTTCCCATGTAGGTTCCGTGAAAAAAATTGCTTGCAGAATTCAATGAAAACTGAACAGATAGCAGTATGAACAAGGCAAAAGAAAGAAATAGTATGAAATCACAGAAATTTTGTAGAAAAGAGACAAATATAAGGAAATTATAGTATAAACTGCTGTATTTCTTATGCTTAGAAAAAAATACTATTTCAGTGAAATGGGTGACCTCTGAGTAGGCAGAAGAATAAAATGTTAAAATTAAAAGTGAATTTGTGAAAAAGAATGAATCATGAAAAATCTCTCATGAAAAAGAAAATTCACTAGGCAGAATTTGGTCAATACACTCTACACTTTCCACAGGAAACAGAACAACCCCACCAGGCAATTGTGTTTTGCACTTGCTAGTGCAATTAAGAGTGAGGATTCTGGTCCTTTGTTAGAGTTGTACTGTATTGCATTATGAATAAAACTGGTACTGAGTTTATAAAGAATTTTGCCAGTTCTCAGGAAAGCTTCAGGAAAAGGATAGACAGAAAATAAAAGAATTTTTAGGAAAAATTATAGAAAACGAAAGTACCTTTTCTACTAAACACTTACCTTATGTCTTTTTCATCCTTCTTCCCACTTATACTTGAATACTTAAGTTTTTCAGAGTTACTAAAATATCTGCTCTTTACCCCTTGCCCAGACTCTAGGCACCTTTTACTTTCTTGTCCAGACTCTAGGCACCTTTTACTTCCTGTTTCTTACTCAGAGGGAATAAGATGAGAGGGAAAGGAATCAATTTCTCAATTAATGTGATTCTGTAATAGAAGAAATGCTACTCTGCTAAGTTACAAAAAATCAAAGTTAATATTGCAAAATCTTAAGATAAAGTGTTGCTATAAGAAACTAATTGGTTTGAAGTTACAGGTATAGATATATATAGATAAATATAGACAGGTGATAGAGATATAGATGATACAGATATAGATATGGATATGGATATAGATGATCCAGATAAAGCTATAGCTATAGCTATAGATATAGATGTAGATGTAGATATAGATAGACATATTTATGTAGATATTGATGTTGTTATTGATAGAGATAGACATATAGATATAGATTAGACAGAGATAGATAGATTAGAAAGATAGATAGATAGAGATGCATATGTCAGCTGCAGGCATTTATTGAATTCAGGCTAGCATAAAGCATTAAGACCTGCCAAAGGAATTATTTTCTTTTTGTAATTTAATTTCAGGGCACATTAGGCAAACATTTTCCTAAAGTCCAAAAGCCATATTTATTTCCTTTCTTCCAACAGAAGAGCATATTCCTCTTCTGGGGAAGAGGTTTCCTTCTTACAGAAGAAGGTTTCCTTATAATAATTGGGTGGACTCCTTAATAAATATACACTAGAATTTTTTTTATCGTATAATTGTAGAGTACCTGGAGGTGGAAGTGACTCATAAGAATCATGGAATCTGACTCTCATGGTTTAGGAATGATTTTCCCCAATTTAGTGCTCACAAATTAATAGTTCACACAGTTTAGTGCTCCAAAACACAGGCAGCTCACTCAACTCCCCTTTACAACCCCCCCCTCCCCCAGGATGGAGAGGAGATTTGGAGGCACAAAAGGTAAAGATTATGGGCTGGGATAAGAACAGTTTACATGCACAGGCATCTGTTACACAAGGGAATTGGAGAGGGGACACTCCTCGCTTCTGCAGCAGAAAAGTTGGGGGTTCCCTTTGGCTCACTGGGACGGAGTCTGATGAGTGGCTTTGCTGGCAGACCCTCTGCTCTCTGTCCTTGAAGTATGAGTGAGACAAATTGAGCTGCTTTTTGTACAGCAGCAACTGCAAATCAATGACCCAGAGGGAAAGGGTCTGGGTTTGTATGAAGGTTTAGGCTGATACAGATATAGTTTGTTCTACTAAATAATTTTCTTCTGGGAAGAAAAAAAAGACCCATTTACACAGCCTTCATCACAAGCACAAGGTAGAATTTAATACATTCGCTCATACAGAGAAGCCCCATTGCCCTTTTGCACCTAATATAGAATCATTTTATTTTCAGCTGGTGAAAAGGATGAATTGCCTTATATAGAAATAAGTCAGTAGACCAGGTTACTCACAGCCCCATCCAGCTTGGTCTTGAACAGCTCCGGGAAAGGGAGTCCACAATCTCTCTGGGCAATCTGTTGCAGTGCCTTACCAGACTCACAGGAAAGAATTTTTTCCTAGTAACTATCCTAAATCTGCCCTTCTTCAGTTTAAGGCCATTTCCCCTTGTCCTATCCCTACACACCCTTATAAAAGGTCCCTCTCCAGACTTCTTGTAAGACCCCTTTAGGTACTGGAGGGCCTTCCTTGGAGTCTCCTTTTCCCCAGGCTGAACAGTCCCAGCTCTCTCAGCTTGTCTTCACAGGGGAGGTGCTCCAGGCCTGAGAAAAACTTAGGAGCTCTTCTCCTGATTTGGTCCAAGAGATCCACATCTTTCTTGTGTTGTGGGCCCTAGAAATGGGTACAGTGTTCCAGGTGGGACATCACAAGAGCAGACACTTATAAAACAAAAACAAACAGACAAAAAAAAAAAGTCCACAAGTGAGAAAAGAAAATTCCTTTTAGGAAGAATTTTTTAAAATTCCTTTAAGGTTTAGGGAAGCAGTTCTGTATAACTAAGCATAATTACTCTTAGGCATACCATGAAGACTGTTGTCTTACATTAATTCTGACAAAACACTGCATTGAAAATACTCTGTCCCCTTTCCATTCATAGATTCTGCTCTGGTTCTCAAAGTTAATAAATTAAAGGGGACAGGTAGTCAAAAATGAGAAGAAAATGTAAACTTTTCAAATTCTAATAAAAAATGTGCAGTGGCTTTTGCATCTGTTTGTTACATTCTATGGAGTGATCATTTCAGCTTAAAATTATCCATTCCTGACAACAATTTGGCTTTAGGCCCCCAAAGTAAATAAACCACCTACGTGTAGGAATCCTGAGATCAAGAAAAAATTGCAAGCACATTGTTTTACAAGCACACTGTGAACTACAGAAAAATTATCCTATTACATTCAAGATTAGAAATGTATTGGTCATTTACAGTATACTCAATAATCTCTGTAAAAACTCTAGCTCTAAAAACTGTCAATATTTACTCAAAAACTTTGAGTTGCCACTCTTTTTTTCCTTCAGAGAAAGATTTGGACTTCCAGGGATCATGGCCAACTCACCATTTGGATTGAATTACCTGTGAAAAGCATCCTGGTATTAAACATTAGAGACACACTATTTTCTTTTATTCTTATTAAAGGCCATATAAAAACTTAACTGATTTCAAATCACAGTCAGAGGACCAGTGATGTAAGAAAAATCACTACAAGAAAATTAAGGGATAATGCATGCATTTTGGAGATGGGGTTTTGAGGTAACATGATGGGTTAATGGTTAGACTTGATGATCATAATGGTCTTTTCCAACCTTAATAATTCCATGATTCCATGAATTCTTAATGAGAGGATCAGTAAGCCAAGACCTAAATATACTGAGCGGTTTTAGTGAAGAAAAAGACACTTTGAGAAAATTACTAGCAGATCAGCATAGCTGTTTTTTCACTTGATGAATTTTTCTTATAACTTCATTAAAGTTATTGTCAGTGTCTTTCAAAGCATAGTTTCATTTTATAGTTTAGCTATCATAATTTTCCTGTCAGCATCAACACCAGTGACAAGAAATGACACATACAAAGAATATATTGGACAAGGTTTAAGTAAATCAAGTTTACAAACTTTCTAGTCCCAATGATAGAAATATTTTCAAATTATTTAGTAATTTTTATTAATTTTTAAGAATCCATGGAGGCCAAGATTTCAAAGGATGAAAAAAGGGCAGATAAAATGCTTATCATTACTAATAGGTGTAAGAGGAAAAAGAAGCCAGGGAGTTTCAGTTTTACTTGCATTCTTGAAAAATTTTTGAAAAAAATAGTCAAACATGAACTTAATTTCAAATAAAGCAGCTAGAGGGAAACAAAGATTTGAATAACATTGTTGAAAACAGATTTTCTTCTCTATTATTGTAAAGGAGTATCCCTCCCAGATAGACAAGAAAGTATAGGTGTTTGTTATTACCTTCATGTCCTGGTTTCAGCTAAAGGGGAGTTAATTTCTTCTCAGTAGAAGACTGAAAACTGATGGTTTATTTTTTGCTGTTGTGTTTATTCTAAGTCAAGGACTCCATGGATTTTTTTTGTCTCATGCTCTGCCAGTGAGGAGATCTGAAAAACAAACTGTATCTGGGACAGGGGACCCGAACTGACCAAAGAGATATTCCACACCACAGAATGTCATGCCCAGTATATAAACTAAAGGAATTATCCAGAAGTGTGGCCAATCTGGGTTTGGGAAGGGGAGTCTGGCATCTTTCAGCAGGTAATGAGCAGTTATATTGTACATCTTTTTTTTTTCTTTCCATTTTTATTGTAATTATTATTATAGTTTACCATTATTACTGTATTTTACTTTGGTTTTGATAATCAAACCATTCTTATCCCAACCTACAAGAGGAGAAGAGGAGGAAGCAAGTGAGCAGCTGCATGGTGCTTAATTTCCATCTATTCTTAAACCACAACACTTCAAGAAAATGAGACCTTTCTAGGAACCTCTATTGACATGAGATCTTTCTAGGAACAAGTAAGAAAATCATGCTTATTATTAAACTATTGCAGGGCCAAGTAAAACATTCAGACAGACTGGAGATACGTGGTTATCAATGGTGCACTATAAAATGTGAAGGAAGAATTGAGTATCCTGCAGTTGTATGCATGATATTATTCCATTTTTAAATTAAAAATGTGCTTANAGGAATGCAGGAAGGAAGGCAGGAAGAGAGGAAGGGAGGCAGGAAGGAAGGAAGGAAGGAAGGAAGGAAGGAAGGAAGGAAGGAAGGAAGCAGAAATATTTGGTTTACAGAGGCAAAAAGAGATATATATTTTTCTTAATGAAAATATGCGAAAAGAAACTGTAAGAGGTAAAAAGGAGACAAATCCCTCCTCTCTTAAAGCGACATGAAGTACGGGCTTGGACTGCAATGGATGATTGAAGCTTGGCATCACAAAAACATTTAGTGATAAGAGATACTAAAACACAGGAGTAGGTGGTCTGGAGGGTCTGCAATCTATATCAGTGACATTGCAAAATCCTGCCTTGGNGATCTGAAAAACAAACTGTATCTGGGACAGGGGACCCGAACTGACCAAAGAGATATTCCACACCACAGAATGTCATGCCCAGTATATAAACTAAAGGAATTATCCAGAAGTGTGGCCAATCTGGGTTTGGGAAGGGGAGTCTGGCATCTTTCAGCAGGTAATGAGCAGTTATATTGTACATCTTTTTTTTTTCTTTCCATTTTTATTGTAATTATTATTATAGTTTACCATTATTACTGTATTTTACTTTGGTTTTGATAATCAAACCATTCTTATCCCAACCTACAAGAGGAGAAGAGGAGGAAGCAAGTGAGCAGCTGCATGGTGCTTAATTTCCATCTATTCTTAAACCACAACACTTCAAGAAAATGAGACCTTTCTAGGAACCTCTATTGACATGAGATCTTTCTAGGAACAAGTAAGAAAATCATGCTTATTATTAAACTATTGCAGGGCCAAGTAAAACATTCAGACAGACTGGAGATACGTGGTTATCAATGGTGCACTATAAAATGTGAAGGAAGAATTGAGTATCCTGCAGTTGTATGCATGATATTATTCCATTTTTAAATTAAAAATGTGCTTATTAAATTCACGGATCTCAGAAGGACTACATATACATTGAAGAACATGGAATTGAAATCAAAATTATGAAAAATTGCAGAACAGATCTGATGGACTAAGACTGATGAAAAGTTTATACCTGGAGGAGAATAATCAATCCTGCAGCTGACAGGTAGGGAAGATCTGCTGAAGAAGACGTGGAAGTTATAGTAAATCGCAAATTGAACAGCAGGTTAACAGTGATGTTCTGCTTCAAAAGAAGTATCAAAGAAAGATAGTAGAAAGATGAGGAAAGTTGGCAGCAAGATGTGTAAAGCAATCTCTCCACTCTACTAAAAAATGGCAGGGTCTCAACAAGGGCAGAGTTCATAAAATATACTCATCAAACTGAGAGGATCCACAGAAAACTCATGGCAGTTCTAGAAAATTCGATGGANTCTGTCTTGCAGAAAGAGATGAACAACAACACTTTTAAAAGTCTTTTCCTAAAGGGCCTTTTCTGATTCTGTAACAAAATACATGAGGGCTTCATCAGCAGATATATCTTCTAAACAAATGTGTCACTGGAGTTCATCCACTGAAAATGGATGAAGAACTTTTGTGCACATGGAGCAAATGGTGATTTGAGGAGCCTCTGATGAATTTAGGCTGTGAGCCAAAATACATACTTTAGAGCCATATTCTTTGCCATGACAAAAAGGGTGGTGAGGACCTGATAACCATTCTTACCAAGATGGTGAAATCATCCATAAAAAAGGTTTTTAGCAGAGAAAAATATGGACATATTTTACTCACTGTGATTGCCTTCATCTGTATTTGTACATGTTTGTGGGGGGAATAATAAATAGACACTGATAAAATGTCTGTATTCATACTGCTGGATTTGCCAGCCCCCTTAAATGTTGTTACTGTGACTTAGCTGAAAACCCTGCTACAGGTTAACATAATTGTTTTTCAGTAACTTTATTCTCATCTCTCCACAGTCTTTTGTCCAACTTTTTTCACTGTGAGTTCTGTATCATTTACATGAGGATTTACAGCATATAACCCTATCCATCCCTATTTGAGCACGGTGATAATATTTTCAATCAAAAAAAACCCTCCAAAAACAAGACAAACAACCCAAACAACCAAAAATGAAGTGAAAAGAAACAGAGAAAATCCCCTGTTAACGAAAATATGCACTTGTCTGGGACACAGTGGGGTTCCCATTGCCTTCCTGTAGGCAACAAAGTATTGCATATTCTTTGTTGCCTACTATTAGCCCGAGCATAAGATTCTTACAAGGATCTTCTTAAAGGAAGAAACTTTTCTCCTTGTAACTAAGTTCTTGTGATATAAATATCACTATTTAATATTTAAATAGCAATTTAAATATCACTACTTAATTGGCATAGTGCCTTAAGAGAAGAATTTCCTGCACCGGAACTTGATCTATTAAGCACATAGAAAAAAATCCCTGGTTTCATTGGTCTGTACATTCTTTTAACACTTTCTATTCAATTAAATATTAAGTGAGCATGCACTTTACAAATAAAGCTGGAATTAAATGAAAAAAGTAATCTATACACTCTATGAAGAGAGGAATGAGGAATATATTCTCCCCCAGTCTCTGGCTTCTATGTTTGTGAAAGAAAATCTGAAAATAAGCAGTTAATACATCTTTCACCAGGACTTGGGCAGCATTAAAACACATTCCAGCCTTTTCTTTTACTTTAAATGTCATGATTTGTGCAGTTTGTAGTGTCAAAAGAAAGTCAGATGGCAAACATAAAGCATAGATTATGAGCATTTGCAGAAATAAAAACCAGCAGAGAACACAGTCAAGCTTGGGATAGCACCAAAATGTGAATTTTTCTCTTCATCTTCTGTTTCTTCCCTAGCAATTTACAGTCCCCTGATCTCCCCAGTGAATAAAACTGAAACATATTGCTCCCTTCTCTCTTCACTTCTTCCATCCAAAACAAACAGCAGTGCACCATGCAGAGCTGTACTCATCAGATTGGTACTTCTGAAGATGCTATGCTGGAAAAGTATCAAAAAAATTTATCAATTCTGTTCAGACATGACCAGTATACAAAAGGCAGGTGCACTGTGCAACTCTTGCCTGCTGCCAGCAACCTATATTGTTGGCAGCGTATAAAGAGACATGTCTCTGATCCCATCTCTTCCCTCTCTGTATTTCAAGGAGGACAATAAGACCAAGGAAATAAAATTCTCTTAGCAGTGCTCTTCATTTCTGTGGTATGGTTACATATAAATCACAAGGAATAAAACAGCAATTTCTAAACATACCACAGCTGTTGACCCAACAGTTTCAGGGAAGTACCACAACCTTGCAAGTGTTGAGCCATCATACATCAAACAACAATCTACAGGGTCAAAGGCCCAAAATATTAATCTTATGATAAATTAACAGTACATAAAAAGCTCTATGCTAACAATATGTGCAGACCAAATAGCAGTTTCCAGTCTTGCAAGATCAGCCCTACAACTTTCAGGTTACTAGAAGAACCATGGGGTGCCATTATTTAAAATACTTCTTTGCAAGTTTTAAGAACTAGAATTTATTCAAACACTGATAGGAGGAAAAAAAATGCAGATATGTCATTTATGGATATTATTTTACCAGCTCCATTTCTAAGTAACTTTTTGTCATTAAAATATCTGTACAGCATAAAGCTTCTATTAATTGTTCATAAATGGACACTGAACAGAAGCTACAAATTCTGCAAATAAGCTTGATCCAAATATAGCTCAATATACGGTAGAAAAGTGATTTATTCATTATTATTTGGCTGCTTAGAAGTACTGGGACACACAGAAGTCATGTTTCTATTTAGCTAACAACCATTGGGATCTGGCAGCATTGGGCATTCCCTAGTCACAGCCATTTGTGTCTATCTCATCCAAATGTTTTAAGATGCAGAGCCATTATGGCATATCAATTATTAATATTATTATGAGAATTTCATAAGTAATTTTAGGTATGAGGATTGGAAGGCTGAGTAATTTGGGCACCTCTCCCATAAGGGACACATCTGAGTTTCCAAGCACCTTATTTTAGCTTGATTAGTGTTTTATGCAGTGTTGTAAAATACCCATGATGGTTCTATTTTTATGGATTTTTACTTCCAAATGTATTTGGTTTCATATATTCTTACGAGATTCACTTCTCCTAGGAGGATGACAGTTTCTAGCCCAGGGATAACAATAGCAATGCTGGGATAGAAATTTTAGTTTTTATTGCAATATTTGAAGAAAATCATACTCCTGATCCTCCCAATCAATCGAACACAACATCCTCTGTTGTGTTCTCCCCTCAAATCTAGTTACCCACACACACTCTATCCCTCACTGCTGTTCAGATCTCCCACACCTTACATCATGTCACAGAGAAAAGCTCAGAGTTCCTGCTTTGCAAAGCAAGATCCTCTCAACGATTTCAGAGTCCTTGCCTGGAGAACTGAATTCCCATCATCTTTGCTAGGCACATCTCTGTGCACAGGCCAGCACACAGTTCTGCCGCCATGGGTGCCCTGAAAACATGTAAGGAGAGGTACAGTTCATCCAGCAGCAGCCAACTGAAGATACCTCCTGTGCAGAGACCCTTAGCAATTCCCTCATCTCATCCTAACCTGCACCACTCAGGTACCCCTTTTAAACTTACCAGAACCACTGGCCAGCCACTATTGAGTTCCACTTCTCCATGTACACATAAGAACTAAAAAGAAATGGAGATTTGTCAGCAAACCACTTACATTTCAAGAGGAAATGCAGCACTGGAATGCTTTGTGCACTGATGCTTAGTCCTGTTGTAGCTAATGGAGCAATAAATTTCTAAGAATAGATTTTGACTGGTGGCCAACCAGAAATACTGTTTAGAAAAGGCTAAACGAGAGGTTTCATATCCAATAAAATAATAAGTTGTATGGCGGTGTACATTTTCATTTGCTTTCAAAAAGAATATAAAAATTCAGCACCAAGAAGACTTTCTGAGAAGGGGTAGATGCAAATTAGCAACAGGACAAATTTCCATCCTACACAGTAAAATACTTGTCCTGGGAGACCTTTGCCTTAACATCATTATTCCAAGTGCTGCCAAAAGACCATTTTCTCATGTTCCCTTTAGTTTCTCTGAACTCAGACAGCACAGTAAGAGCTGGTCACTGCTGTCTGACTGCAGTAACTTACATGGTTTTCTGTCTCCAGAAATGGCATGACTGACTTATCATGAAGGGTTAATGAATCCTGACCCTTACCCTGGAGTCAGGGCTGTGACATGGCTGTGACTGTCCTCCCTCCGAGCTCCACTAATGCCAGCAGGCTGTACTGCTCTAGTTTTCAGATGAGGTTAGGGGCGCCAGAGTATTGGCAGTGTTACATTTCTATTTCAAGTCCCATGATACTTGATGCTGTTGCGTTTTTTTCAAAAAGGTAAGCTTTCTAATTGTGAGGAAAACTTAAAAGTATGTCTCAAGTGCATCTTAAAAGCTCAGAAGCAGGAAGGCTGCATTATGCAACCAATTAAGAAAAGAGAGCGACTGCATTTTCAGGGCTTATGTACAGAATATGGAGAAGAAATAAAGCCACTCTTCCAAATGCACTTCCATGTTCTTTTAACAGAGTTAAACCAAGGAAATACCGGTATCTGGAGAGTGTTTAGTGCATATAGAAAGTTTAAAGACATTACTGCAGATAGTCTTTTGCTTACTTTTTCAATCTTGCCAGTGAAGTTATTTTTTGAAACAATACATTTGTGGGCTAAATCCTCAGGAGGGTTTAATGACATTGTTTCAGAGAAAAGAGACGAACTACAAGCAGGTAGATAGATTAGCTGTAGGACAAGGTCCTCTGATTTTGTCACATCCTTAGCTATCTCTGGAACAAAGAGAGCTGGTAGAAGTGAGACAGTTTAAAATTATTGAGAAAGGCATCAGGAAAAATGATGGCAGCAGGAGGGCCTAAGCTGTGCATGAACCAGGGGTAGTAGCCTATGGCCAGCTATGTGGAGAGCAGTCTGCACCCCTGTCTGTCTCCTCCTTCCTCCCTGGGGCTTTTCAGAACTGGCATTTAGGAGAAGAGAAGCTGAGGTGCTGAAAGGCCTTGGGAATGCAGTTCCTCTCTGCACACTCCTGCCTCTCTGCCTGCAAAGCAAAAGGAAAACCAATGGCTGCTTACGTGTGTACTGTCAAGTTCTTTGGGGCTGACAAGAAAAAAGCTGTTTCCAAGAACTAGGCATAAAGGCTGCATTCAAACCATGTGTTTTGACCTTCATTCATGGGTCAGGCAATCTATAATATTTCAGAGAAGAAGGATGCTGCAGCAAGATGTATTTTAAGGCACCTGTTTCTACAGCTAGGTAACTAAATCATCACTTGGACTTGGAATGAATGCCCCTGTGTCCCAACCTGAATGCAGCATTGGTCATCCAAATGGTGATAAACGCACAGGATTTTAAGCTAAAACTGCTCTCAAGAAGCAGTCTGGAGGGACAACTCAGCCTCCCCTTTTGGATAAAATTGAGAAGTTTAACAAATCGAACATGCTTCCACCTTGCCCACCAAACCACAGCAAGAGCAAAGCTGCTGGGATGACAACTAATGGATGTCAGAAAACACTTCTTCTGTTGGTAGAAGTAATATCTCGAGCTAAGGTTGCTGACTAGTAGGGGGTTGGAGGGTACATCATAAAGTGTGTTGGCCTCCTCCAGCCACGTCAGACAGGCTAACTGGTGGTGGCTCTCATTCCTTGAACTTTGCTCCTCTTGTTCCATATATTATTCTTTTCTGCAGTGCCTATGACTGTGAAATGATCACTTGCAGCAGGCAATGGCCCCACGTAGCTGTCCCCTGATTTGAACTTTTTACTTCTGTGCAAGGTAGAGTGATGGGCTCAGGAGTAACAGCAGCAACTTCACTCCTTGTCTTTTGAAAGTGCCCCTGGGGAGGGAGAGTGATGTGGGAAATATTGCAGGGGCCATTGAAATATTTAAGCACCAGATTTTAATGCTCATTTCCAAATACAAGCCCGCCTCCACCTCTCTGCCTAAAAACTCATTCCATCTGTCTGTCTTTCCTAATGATCACTCATATTTTTATTTGTTTTTCCTACTAATGTAACTGGTGGTACAGAAAACAAAATATGTAATGAGAGAGGTTGGGGAATTGTTGCTCATATTTTCTCCTTCTCCCTAACACTCTAGCTGTGAACTCGCTCTAAGGCATTTCTTGAAATTGTTGCTTTTAAGTCTGGTTTGTGAAGAAGGATTTCATGACTCCTGGCCCCCAGAGAATTGTTCTTTACCCTCTCTCTTTTCTCTGCCATCTGGCATGTTTACTTGAGTAAACATGTAGGGTCAGAGGCCAACATGGACATGTGGAGGGACAGCTTTTTCATAAAAGCTGTAAGGAATGAGTGGGTGCTTCTGAATATAGCAGTGTGAATTTTGCTCAGCTGCTGAACAAAAAGAGGTGAGGTTAGTCACACTGCTGAAAGAAAATAAATAAAACCAAATAGACAAGGAGAATGGTAGATTGTACAACACAGGTCACTCAATCCATTTCATCTGGTTGTTTGTTTGGTTTTTTTTTTCTCTAAGCCTTTCATGACACATTTCTAAAAAGTATGTCAGAGAGGACATAAAATCTCACTATTCTTTCAGAGACTTGGCTTATAGAAGTTCAACAGTGATCTGGAGGCCTCAAACCACTGCAGGAGCAGGTAGGCAGCTGCAATAAGCCAATACCTGTGTTCCAGTTGTCAAGCCACCATCCATTTAAATGCCAAATTCTGATTTAGGTACTGAAGGACAGGAATTAATTTGATACAACTTAGAGGAAGGAAGGAACAAAACCAGTTGGTTATATGAATGCAGTCATTTAAATTAAGGGTGACCTTGCACCACATGAAGGTTTCTAGGTAGTAGGGATAGGTCTGAGTAAGCCAGAGACACCTTTACTTTTTCATTGCTAGCTTTTTTCAGAGTAGATCCAGTCTGTTACTCCTATGTGATTCAAAGATTTTCTGCATCCATGCACATTTCCTCCCTGTATGGGCCATTCACTTAAGAGTTGGATTCCATGATCCTTTTGGGTCTCTTCCAACTCAGAGTAATCTGTGATTCTGTGATTCCCTTTCAAAGATCACTGCATCTCCACTACACAATTCAGAGATTCTTTGTCGCTGCCTAGAGAGTGCCTGTATCCCCAAGAAAAGCAACTGGTTCTGTTTGATGTGTAATCAGCAGCTCTAAGAGAAAGAGGTCTACTCATAAGTGGCCCCCACTGAGAGGTGAATTCTTCTGTGTGGTTTCAAAGTGGGTTGGTGGCACAGATGCCTCAAATCCCCAGTGGCAGAATGGCACTAGAGTTGGACCACAAAACTGCCCCCTTACAACCCATCCCTGGCCCCATCCTTCCCAGCAGGGGATAAGCCTGCCGCAAGATCTGGCTTCTTTCATCACGAGATAGGTGCCAGACAAGAGGATCAAAGACCCACAAGATGGTTTATTCCCTTCCATGAGCAAGGAGAGCAGAGACTGACAGTGGTGACCTCTCTGCACAGAGCCTGTCCACTACAAAAAGAGAGGAGATAATTTTTAACCATGGAAAGGATGGCATGAATTATTGTTCTCTGAGAGCAAAGGGGAGCAGGAAAGGACACTGCCCAACAGCACAGCCATAAGCCCTGCCCTTTATGGATAGTACCGGGTGAAGAAAAATTCATCCTGCAGAATTCATTGCACAGCATAACATTACCATGTACCACAAACGGCCCTCAAAAGAGAAAAACCATCTGTCTAAAATTACCCCAGTTTCAGATGGTATCTAAATCTGATCATATAGCAAATAACATACAGGTTAATACTGACATCTTATTAATGGATTCTTTTTTGAAGCTATAAAATAATGTCATCTCTGAATCAACTTTATTGCATGAAGTTCCTTTCATCCATATTTAATACATGAGCTGTAATAAAAGTTTGTATTAAGACCAGACAATGAAAAATGGAGAATTCCATCTCAGATCCTATCAAATTATCCTTGGAAACAGATGAACTAACTAAATAAAAAATGCAAAAAAGCCTAAGCACTATATATTTCACATTTATCTGCCAGAATTTTGATTTCACTGGTGAAGTAATAGCTTTTTCTTTTGGCTCCTAGTCAAAACTCATCACAGGCTTCAGGCCACTTGTCTCACTGTAATACCAACAAGGACTGGTAACCATAAAAACCCACCAAGGACTGTTTTCTTCAAGGCATGATGGAATTAGAAGGTCTGAGTGATTATTCTGATACAGAAAAACAGGCTTGATGTTCAGAAAATCAGAAGCATGCCTCTCAGTCTACATTTTAGAATATCTACTACAATTTCTCCAGAGATAGATCTATCACTATCACTATATGGATACTAAAAACAACAAGAAAACAAAACCAAACCAAACCAAACCAAAACAAAACAAAAAACCAAAGGTACCTATACAGTTCTACTTTCATATTGAACTATACTAAGAAAATACCAAAGAACTGCTCTATTTATGACTAAAAATAAAAACTGATTTCCAAAAAATTGCTTAAAAAACCCAAATTCCCAACAATTTGATCTCTTTGTGTACTCTCATGAGAGTAATTGCTATTGAACCAAGGTAAGCAGAAAAAAAATTGAGATATCAATATTTTTCATATACTAGTCTAAAATAAATTGAAGGGACCACATGAGCTCTTTTGAGAAGATGTCCTCCTGTTTTCAGGTGGTATAGAGACAATTTTCTTGTCAGTAGCAGATACAGTGCTATGTTTTGGATCCATTGTGAGAATGCTGATAACTCCCTGATAGTTAAGCTGTTGCTGAGCAGTGCTTACCCTCAGTCAAGAACTGCTTAGTGGCTCATGCTGTGCCAGTGAGGAGATGCACAAAGATCTAGGTGGCAGCAAGGCCAGGGGAGGGGACTTGAACTGGCCAAAGGAATACTCCACATCACAGAACGTGTTGGAAGAGGCCAATTGTTTTTTGGGGATTGGGTGAGCACCTGGTCATCAGGTGGTGAACAATTGTACATAATTTCTTTCTCTTGGGGCTTATTTCTCTCTCTCCTTTTCTTTACTATTATCATTATTGGTGCTGGTGTTGTTAGTGTTATGGCATTTTATTCTGTTTCAATTATTAGGCTTTTTTTATCTCAAACCATGATTTTTTTCTGATGCTCCTCCCCACTGGGGGTAGGTAGACTTTGTGGTACTGAGTTGCTGGCTGGGGTTAAATGAGAACTGGAGTTGAATTCACATGCTCTGCCTACACAGGAATAGCATTATAGGTCCACCTAAGTATGATGCAAACACTTAGGCATACTAGGACAAAGTGAAACCTTTCAGTCTAACACACCTGTATTTGGGAATTTGAAGGACAATCCTAAAACAGGACTGTTCAGAGCTTCTTCAGGAGGGGCTTAGAGAGAAGTGGTACATCAAATCTTTACTATTGGTTGGTACATCCTTGCTATTTCATGTTTTCTCTGGGCATTCCTTCTATAACCTTTTTCAAAGACTATCAGCAAATATTCTCACCTTAAAAGTTGATATTGAGAAATCAGCGACCATTTCCATGTAGGACTAGCCTTAACCTTGCTTAGCAGTGGTACTCTCAGTATATGAGCACAAGATATAAAAAAAAACCTTATCAAGAAGGAGGACCCTATAGAAGCTTTGGATCCTATAGAAGCTTTAACCTCTGCCACTGCGTCAGTGGCAGAACTGATTCAGTACCATATGCAACTGCAGACAAGTCTATAACTCTAGGAACATTTATTCCATTTGCTAGCCTGTGATGAATGGAAAGCAGGTGCTTCCTAACTCTATTTAGATCTCTAATTGGGTTGCACTGGCCAGGGATTTCAGTGACTAAACTTGCACATGTGGGGAAAAAAAGCAGAAGGAATCAAGTTTAGTCATCTGAAAGAGTCTCAAGTCCAAGATTGTCACAATAGCATTCTGTATTGACAGTTAATGTTTCTGTTATTGGTGCATACTAATCCAAATGGATTTTGCCAGAACAAATGTTCAACATATATAAATATTATAAGGACTTTCTTTGGATATCCACAGAAACTGAATGCACGCTGCATGAGCATTCATATCAACAATCTCATTTTGAGATTTTAGCACTTGTGGTCAATAGTAGAAACAGTATCACAAAGTCATTTTTCCTAAGTAGTGTTTTGAATTTTCTGTACCAACAGACTGTTAGGAACATGTCTAATTTGTTTCATAAACATGAACATAAAAAACTCCCACTTATCTCTATACAATAATTTATTGCAAATTGTTTGCTTAGGTCTATAAAAATGCTCATGTACACATGAAACATGAACACTGTCTCATATACTTACTTCTACAGGAGCAAACAGAAACTTGCCCAGTGATTTATATCAATATTCCAGAAATTCATTGAAATATGTAGCTTAGCTACTTAGTTCTGGATTTGAAATGTTCCCTTTATTATTATTAGACAGTAACGATATTTTAATTACAGTAATTTTTATGTCTTGCTTACTCTTCAGTGTCAATTGTAATTTGTGCAGAAATGGGGCTGTCATAGTGTTTACATGTGGTGTGAAAGAAAAGATGGTTCAGGAAACCATGATGATGAAGATTATATCACTATGATAGACAAAATACTGGATCTGAACACAAGCAGCTAGTTCACCCTCTTACACTGACACTTTGGGCTATGCATGAGACTCATGATCTTCCTAACTTGAATTTAGTTAAATATAACATCTCTATGATCATAAAGTAAATATGTAACAAGCATGGTCTTAGTCCACTGTCAGTATTAATAAACACCAAAAATGATCTGTGTTACCATCAGGTGGAAATCCAGGTGGCAGGCTAAAGGTCCAGGACTAAATTTCTGCTGATAATAGTGTTTGCTTACAGTCTTCATATGTATGTATGCAATAAGCCTTAAATTGTAATAATAATTGTAATAATGACTGCCTGGGATCTGAAGTATAAAAGCTGTGAAGGACATAGGGATCACAGGGTGGAGAATTTCCATTAGAGATTTCTTTTTTTTTTTTACTTCAGTTGAGGTAGTTGGACAATTCTGATCGATGATCCACCTTCAGTTTTGCTAACTCTCAGATGATTGAACCACTTTAATGCTGGTTTTTTTTCTAGCAAAATTAAATAAAGGAAGACTAGCTTGTTGGCAAAAATAATGAATGGATACAAGCTTGTTGGCAAACATCCATTTAAAAAAATAGGACTACATCCATTTAACTTAATCATAAAATATTTCTACTAACAAAAGTAATAAGCTTGATTTCAGCCAGGTAATTCAGCTCTATTTATTAATTAAGAACAGTGTGTAACTATATAGACCATGACACATTAGAGGCTCAGAGGTTTTCTAAGAATAATAAAAACCTAATCCAAAGAGAATTGCCACAATGCATACCACATAAGTAGTTTACACATTCTTTGGAATCAACAGAGGTATTTGACAAAGAAGAATAAGGGTTATCAAAGTTAGAATTTCGGAGCAAAAATGAAAGGCAGGCTTCCATGGAACAGAAGAACATAAATCATTACAAAGGCATGCTTGTAAATGATTAATACTGATCCTCCCTTTCGCTACTGCAATTTTATGTTCAGTCCACTAAATGCATCACAAAATAACATAATTTTGAGGCTAAAAGACTGAATTAGGTCTTGTATGTCTGGCTTGCTCATACCTTTAAATGCCAAATACCACACCTGCAACCTCAGGTCTTTACAAGTACATTCACAAGTAGCAACACATTTGCATGCAGGTCAACATAACCACATAGGAGTGGTTTGAGGTAGAGTTGTCCTTTAAGAGCTTGATCATGAAAGTGCAGTGCATGCTACTTTTGCATGAATACTGAGGCAGAGAATCACAGCTGCTGATCCAAAACACCACATTGCAAAGCTGATAGATGGCTTTTTTCAGTACCTATTATTGTGATGAATGTTAATGACTTGAACCACTAAAGTAAATCATTGCTCTTGTATTTACGTGAGCAGCATACTTCTCAGTAAATACTCTTTACTAAACATTTTCTCAGCATTTGCACCTTTCTATAAATAGCTTTTTCATAGAGGGAACGAAGAAGAAAGATACAGCAAAAAGATATGCCATTCAAAAATACAATGAGCCTCTTTCAATTAAAAGAATAAAAAGAGGGTTTTTTGAAAGAGGCAGGCAACTCAAGGGCTCAATTAGTTTTTTAAGAGAAGTACTAAAGTAACTGTGCGATGCAGTGCATTTTCCTTAGAGAAGATAATCCATTTTCCATTAATGAAACCTGGGGATAGACAAGAAACAAGACTCTTCAACACCAATTTCTCATGAAAAGTAGTGACCTTGTTTTTAGTCCTTCACGTTTCCAGTTATAGCATAGGCCCACTCACTAATTCTTGAGAGCCTGGGCAACAGGTATGCTACTGGTGGATTACCAAACACACAGGTTTACCACATAAATATCCATAAAAGACCTCCTGTGTCAAAACTTGCTCTTCAAGTCTGAAAAGTCTGTAATGTGATATCTGATATGGTTACCTAAATATAATATTCCAAAAGTTCCCTTTTTAGGAACAAGAGACATTCCTCTCCCAAGGATGCCATAGGACTTGTATACTTGTTTAATCAGAATAGATAAAACTGTATTTTTTTATGTTGCCTTGCTCTGCAAGCAGCTCAAGACTAAACAGGGTCCCTGGGCCTGGAAGGAAATAAACAGAAGGGACACAAGCTCTTAAATTCAAACACTAGCCACAAGATCTAATCACAAGTTCCAATTCCATTCCACCCACTAGCATAATTTCAAATTTATCAGGATTCTGTTGCAATTATTTGACTTCAGCTCAAAACAGGTTGGGGTGGTCCAGACACTGGAAAAATAAAACAAAACCTTATTAAGATTCAATATAACAGAGAACTAAATATCATTTTGAAAGTGCCACTGTTTAAAAAAACTCAGTTTCTTCCTCTCCTCAATACATGAGTTGAGTAAACACATACTGAAACAGCACCTTGACACAACATAGATAAGAGAGTCCTTCAGGAAGCTGTCTATCACTGTGTGTTACGATCTTTCATTTCAAAAAGCCTAGCATCACAAAAATAATTCCACCTCCTTCTGCACAGGCATTAAGGTTCCAAAAGATATGGAAAGAATTGTGCCCTGCAAAATTAGTCATATGGTCAGATCCATCCAGATGGACTCTGTTTCTCATCCAAACTCGACAGCACAAGTTCAGGTTTAAAAGCGTGATTGCAATGGTTGATGCACAGTCACATCAAAGTAAGGCTGTCATGTGTCATACCCATTTCTAGCTTAAAATGGATAAATATATTCATAGAGTTGTCTCACAAATCTAGCTTGTAAATGCTTTTTGCATTTCACAAAGATGATAACATTGTTTAGATTTGAAAAGACCTTTAAGACGATCAAGCCAAACCATTAACCTCCCACTGCAAAGACCATCACTAAATCATGTCTCTTAACTCCACATCTACACATCTTTTGAATACCTTCAGGGGATGGTGAGCCACCTCCCTAGGCAGCCTGTTCCAATATCTGAGAACCCTTTCAAGGAAGAAATTTTTCCTGATATTCAACCTAAAACTCCCCTGGCACAACTCGAGGCCATTTCCTCTCATTCTATGGCTTGCTAACCTAGCTGGCTACACCCTCCTTTCAGGCAGTTGTAGAGAGTAGTAAGGTCTCTGCTGAGCCTCCTTTTCTTCAAGCTAAGCATCCCCAGCTCCCTCAGTCACTCCTGATCAGAATTGTGCTCCAGACCCTTCACCAGCTCCATTGCCCTTCTCTGGACATGCTCCAGCACCTCAATGTCCTTCCCTGAACTGAGGCGCCCAGAACTGGACACAAGATTCCACATGGGGCCTCACCAGTGCCCAGTACAGGGGGAACAATCTCTGTTCTGCTCCTGCTGGCCACACTATTCCTGATACAGGTTGGGATGCCATTGACCTTCTTGTCCACCTGGGCACATGCTGGCCCATGTTCAGGCACTGTCAGTCAGCACTCTCCGGGTCCTTTTCTATTGTGCAGCCACTCCCTCCTCAGCCTGCAGCTCTGCACAGGATTGCTGTGACTCAGGGGTTGGACCCAGCACTTGGCCTTGTTGAACCTCACACAATTGGCCTTGGCCTGTCAATCCAGCCTGTCCAGACCCCTCTGCAGATCCTTCCTGCCCTCCAGCAGATCCATGATCCCACCAAATTTGGTGCAATCTGTCAACTGACTGCGGGTGCACTTGACCCCCTTGCCCACACCATCAGTAAAATATTAAACAGGACTGGACCCAACATTGATCCAGAGGAACACCATTAGTGACTGCCCACTAATTTGATTTAACTCCATTCCCCATCACTCTCTGGCTTCAGCCATCCAGCCAGTCCTTAACCCAGCAAAGAGTGCACCTGTCCGAGACATGGAGACCCAGTTTCTCCAGAAGAATGCCATGGGAAATGTTGCCAATGGCTTTACTGAAGTCTAGGTAGACAACACTCACAGCCTTTTCCTCATCCAACAAGTGGTCAGCCTTGTCATGGAAGGAGATCAGGTTGGTCAAGCAGGACCTGCCTTTCCCAGAACCATTCTAAATGGGCCTGATTCCTTGGTTGTGCCACCTGATGTTCCCCAGCATGATCTCCATGACCTTTCCCTTCTTGGTGTCCCATTCACCAAGCTCCAGCTGGGACCTCCCTAGTTAGCCAGGACTTGTGTAAAATTTTTGAAAGAGGCACAGTGAGCACTTCTGCCAGCTCAACCAGTACCCTTGGGTGGTTCTTATCAAGCCCTATAAACATATCTGTGTCTAACTGGTGTAGGAGGTCACTGACCATTTCCTACTGGATTATGGGAGCTTCACATTTCTCACCATACCTGTCTTCCAACTTCTGGTACTCCCTGAATAACTAGCCTTGCTATCAAAGTCAGGCAATGAATGTATTAAGTACCTCAGCATTTTCCTCATCCTTTGCTGTTTCCTTCTGCATCCATTAAAGGATGGGGATTTTCCTTAGTTCTCCTTTTGTTGATGATGTAGTCCCAGAAATATTTTTAAATTTTCTTTTATGGCAGTAGCAAGATGAAGTTCTCGTTGAACTTTGGACCTTTTAATTTTGTCCTAGCATAACCTCAAAACATCCTTGTAGTCCTCTTGAATTGTCTGCTCGTTAAGATCTTAGCCAATGCTAGAAACTATGGATATTATAGACTATGTTAAACTGGGTATTTTTTTTTCTTTGTTTGTTTTAATGATATCTTTTTGTAAAAATTAAATATCTAATAAAGAATCAAACTCAAAAAAATATTGATCCTCTCTGAAGGCAGAACTGGAATTTTCAATGTTCTCAGGTGATGTAATATTGAGAGATTAAAGTAAATTACTGTTTTATTTAGTCATGAGAGCTTATTAATGGCTCTTTTAAAAGTAAGATGATATTTGAAATGAGCATCAGAAATATGTTATAAAGGTTGGACCTTCATGTTCCTACAGCTTCAGCTTTCAATAATTCCTTCTTTCCAGTATTAAGATAAGTACACACAATTTCCTCTCTCTCCCTCCCCCTTATAATTTACTTTATAACCTTAGGTTCTACATCAGAGACCTGTATTTCTGTTTTGATTCCCCTGCCACACAGGTAAACACTGTATTTTTTATTCAATATGTCATCAAAGTCAGTAAACAGCAAAAATGAATAAAACAGCAACTTACGTATTTTTAACACCTCTGAGTTAAAACCACTTTGCAATAGGGAAGAAGAACAGATGCTCATTTCTAAATGCTAAAGCCACCAACTGGGAATATGCCAGTTGTAACTGCTGCCATCTGTTTTCAACTGTTCTTTTTACCTAGCTCTCTGAGATTCATATCCAAATTCACAGCCATACGTTTCCACTAGGAGAGGGGCAGTGGGAATAGTATAAGCAGGATTTTTCCCATGTGTTATCACCTTCATTAAAAAAGAACTTTCAGTAATTACTGGTCTGCAAGATCTCTGTGAAATGATAAAACAGGGGCAGTTTTTTCAAGGATTATATGATGACAGCAGTTGTTTAATAACCACTTTTCATCACTACTTTCCCACAACTCATTTAAAATGTTTACTTTCCCACTGCTGCTCTTCATCTTCCTATTCTCTCTCTAGTTGAGTAGAAGTTGACTATATAGCTCTAGGCTTCTGTAGGGATAACTCAGCTCAGGATGAAAACAAAGCACCTTGTGCATAACCAAGTGTCTGTTACACAACTGAGCTGCATTGTGCAGTTAATGCCTATTTTTGTGTAAAGACATTCAGATGTCCCTTGCATGCAGGTATTCATAGTTTTTGCAGTGTCTGAGGCAGAGTGTGCAAGATGGCAGTGCTAGACTGACATTACAAATAACATACATAATTTTAAAAAAAACCCTCTCATTTTCACCAGCGAAAACCCTTTTAATTGCCAAAATCCACTTTTGCTAGTTTAGAAATAAACTCATATTTAAATCTTTTACTGAATTCCACACACATAAAATAAAAAGTAAAAGAAAAATTCTTCATCCTCTCCACCCTCAATATCATTACTGGATGATTTTATCCTCTGCTTTCTCTCTTCATCACCATTTTATTGAAGTCTTACTGATCGCAAACTTTAACAAAAACAGCACTCAATCTGAAGATCTGTCATCCCATTTCTCTCTTTCTAGCAAAGAGAGAGGCATAGAGAGGAGTAAAACTATGCAAAATCAATGGGCCAAAGTAAGGCATTATGCTAAACAACATGTATATGAAGGATGCCATCTCACTTATTCTTTGCTTTCTCACCACCATTTTTCCCTCAATGTTAAAGACAAACAATTGAGAAAACTATACTTTTTCCTCCCATTATCAGGACTATCAGCTAAGATTAATAAAATTTAACATTGTCAGAAGTACAATTTTTTTTTGCTTAAGCTCTCTTGGTGTATTTAGTACTTCTGACTTAGCAGTTAGTTCCTCATTAATCAGCGCCTTGTATTGGTAGGAGTGTCAAAAGAAAATGCAACATCAAAAGAAAATGCCAAATTTTTCACTCTACCCATTTATTTTTAAAATATCACAGTGAGCAGCAAAAGAGGCAAGGGCAAGAGTCACTTTTATTGAGCTAAATTAGAACTGATAAAAGTCTATGGACCATTTGAAACTGAAAAAAAAGCAGCTGAAATCCTGCAAGCAGATATAAAAAGCAAACTCCTGCCACCTTTCCACACACACACTCACATCCATGTTCTGTAAACAATGTGATACAACGTTTTAAAAAATAATTATATGGAAGGCAACACTGATGCTCACAATTCATCAGGTTACTGAGATATAGAGGTTTTGTAGGGTCTAGAGGCACCTGAAATTGTACTGCAGCTTAGCATAAAGAAGGTCATTTTTGTAATGCTTCCAGCTTTGTATTCCTTTCTGTAAAAAGGCTGTACTCTGCATCTTCTGCTAACACAATTAATATCAAATAACATTTTTGGGGCAGAGACAATAGGTGTGTGTGGCATCCTAAAATTGTCTGGAGCTTCCAGACAACTTGTACAATACAAACAACAGTTAATTCCTGTTCATCTTTCTGATCAAGTGAACCCTTTACCTCCTTGTTCTTTCAGAAGTCATCCTTGTACTAAAGAAGATGAAAGAGTGAAACCTTTCTCCATCATCTGGACAAAACCAAAGCCCCACATTCTGTGAGAATCTCATCAGCAATGTGGGGTCAGCCTTGTCAGTATGAGCCTATCATTAGCCTGGCATGCTAAAGGAGTGGTCTTGGGGTGTTGCTGACAGACTATGACTGTAGGGCTTGCTTTCCCTCCTGAATATTCCAGGAGAAAGGGGGGAAAAGAGGACATGAGGGAAGTGAGGAAACAGACAATGACAGAGAGAAAAAAGGAAAGCAAAAGGAACAAAAGTTATTTTTATAATTTCACTAGTAAGTTGGGAGGGAGTTTAAATGCTATTTTGTGTCTTTGCTTTTGGCCCCTGTGTGACACTTTTGAAAACTCACATTAAAGTGTTTAAAGGTTAAGCACCACAGACAAATTTGCATCATGATGATTGAAATATCAAGGAAAAGAATTTAGTAAATGAGGAGAAAGGTCCCTCTGTAGCCAGAGTTCTACCTTGCACTACTGAACATATCTTACAGATTTTAAATATGTTCTTTTTGTTTTTATTCTGTCATTAAAAAATCAAAGAAAGAGAAGTCATGAAAGGGGCAGAATGTACCATGCCAAAAGACAGTATTAATTGCTAATCAATTGTTCTCTTGAAAAGAAGTCAGCGATTATCAAAAGCCAGGTATCATATAACATATTCATTAACTACAAACACTTTATATGAAAAATATGTAGACTTCTGTATTTGTCTGAATAAATTATTTCTAAAGTGGTATGTTCTTTAAGAGTCAACTTCTCTCTTTTTCTAATCAAAAAGGTTTTGTGCAACAGTACAGTGAGAAAATAAGTATAGAGGACTTATCACTTGGAAAATACATTTCTGAAATGGAATTGCTCTGTAACTAGTGTTTGAAAGAAACAAACAAACAAAAAAAAGTGGAGCAGAACTTAATAGTTGAAAGATGGACCACAATCAGGAAAGAGCCCCTGTCATGGGCTACAAAAGGTCTAAATATTAGGCAGCCAATGAATCTACACACAGTGACTTAGGCAGGGCTTCCTAAACATTCCTATTGTCAACTTGATGCAGAGGCACCAATCTATGTATAGGTCCAGAAAATTTCTGCCAGTTCCCTAGCCAAGAGGCAGAAGCTCTTCCTGCTTTTTTTACCCATGAGAAAAAGCATCAGGACAAGCACCATGCCCCCTGCAGACAACAGGTGGCAGGTGGAGCAACAGCACAGTAGTGGCAACACCACCAACTCCAGCTGCTGACACTGACACCATGGCATGGCACAGCTTTCCTCTGATGGTAACAGTACCTGAGAAAACTAAGCTACAGAAGTACTTGAGGAAAAGTAGCTGACAACAGGAATCCCTCTTTAAAATTTCTACTTTCTCTCACTTTTTTGTAGATGTTGGTCCATAGTAGGGTCCTTCCAAACTTGTAGATGGTTAGAGTTTGAGACCAGTAAACAATAGAGAAAGGGGCAATGGGATCAAAATCAAGAGCAGAGTCAAGGAAATTCTCAAAGGGACCTAGCAATGCAAATACACTCGAGTAAATCTGAATCTAGGCTCTGAGGTTTGATGAATTCACCTGGACTGTGAATGGTGTTTGAAGAATGATCTACAAAGTCTACAATGCACGTTCTCAGTGGGTAGGAACTATCTCCTCCCCACAAGTAGCTATTACAATTTTTTATTCTTCTGTTTTTGGTTTAGAATATCCCTAAAATATTTTTTTAACCTCAGCATATGTTAATGCAATACACAAAAATAGCCCCCTTTTTTTCTCTACTCTGTGTCTGACCTCATATACCAGTTTTCACATGCCAATCTCTAGTTCCATAGGAGAGCAAAACACTTCAGTAAAAGAAAAAAACTAGAATTTTTTTAAAGAATGTGAGATCAAGATACTGTTTCTGCAGACTTAGCTCGACAGCTGTTTAACTCCCCTTTTTAATTTTCCTTTTCAGAAAAATATTTCATTATTGTCTTCACAAGCCCTTAAATGCCAAATGGTAGCAAACCACCAGCCTTAGAGTGATCTAAAATTGAATAATATCACTAATGCTTCAGAATTTATTACAGCTATAGAATTTATAGCTGAGGTTTTCAGAAGGTAATAGTTAAATGTAGGGCCTTTTATGCATATTTCATTATTTTGATAAATTATTAGTTATGGATTACTGCTAAGCAGACAGAATTTCTGCTTAGAAAATCAAGATAGTGAATATTACAAACTTACCCAAAATATTACAATAAATGTGGTAATTTCAAATTTCCATTGTTTCCTTTTCCTTCTGTAAAAGGGAAACAAATCCTGCTAAAACTGCTCTGAATTGCACCAGGACTCCTCTACCCTAACATTTCATGCTTGTGTGTTTCATGGATTATTTACCCGTATCCAGTACAGAAGTGAATAATTCTCTCTTTAATTGCCAATATGTCACTGTTAAGCATACATATGCAGCTGACAGACTGGCCCACCATTTGCTGCAAGGGGAGAGTGTTGAGAAGGCAGCTGCCACAGTGATATCAGTGCTCTGGTCAGGCAGAGCAAGCAGACCAGGCATGCACAAATTCCATTATCTTAGCCTAATTCTTAATCCTGCCACCCTACAGAGAAGGGTTGTTACAGGCTCAGCAAGAAAGGGCCCCAGCTGCAGTGTCCTGTTACCTACCATCAGCTGCTGGCCATAGTTGCCTCCCTGGGGAACTTCTAGTCCACCGCTTTCATCTACAGATGTTAACTCAAATGTTTTTCAAATCTTTGGCGTGTATTCCCCAGGCGCCCACCCGACTTTGTTTTATCGTGCCTTTAAAGATTCCTATTCAGAACATGTTTGACTGTACTTCTTTTCTACAGTTAGCTGAAATTCAGGGAAGTTCATAGGGTCTATGCAGTCAGCATCGTACACAAGGGTGGGAAGAGGGGTATTTGGTAACATTTACTGAATATTTTTCATGAGGGATCCTAGCTTGAGGGATTTCAGGACAACTGGATCAGAGAGACTACTGTGCTTACTTGGTCTATTTAAAAATCCCTTTAGGCTCTGGAGTCAATGTGTCTAAAGAACAGTTGCAGTTTTCTAGCAGTTATAGATAAAGGAGCTGTGTAGCCTCATTTAATCTTACTTCTTCACAGATTTGCATACTTTTATCAACTGCATTACTTTAGGGGCTGTGATTGGATTTAACTTCCTGCACATGAAATTAGTGTCAGCTGTCATTCTTTGTATACATTTGTTAAATTCAATCTTGTCTGTAGGGTGTTATGAGGTGGAGACATAATAAGTGTATTAAAGTTTACCACAGAAAGACTGAAGGACTTGTGATTTGGAATGACTGCTCAGATAAAGGCAAATAAGTTCATGTTTTTACTGCAGTCCTTTTAAAGGCTGATATAATTGATGTAAGCCTCGAAAACCTGCCCCTCTGAGTGTTAGGAATATGCTAGTTCAATGTAAACATTGAACTTTCTCATGCTGAACTCATGTCTCTTCTTACCTCCCTGCCCACCACTCCCCTACTTCAATATAATATCGATGAGTTTGTGGGTAATGCTGGATTAGGATCTCTGGAAAATTATCCCCTTTGGCTATGAAATCAGTGTGGCAAGGACAGACAGAGGAACTGCAGAATAGATTCTACCATGTAGACAGCTGTTTTGAGCTCTTTTCTTTTGCCAAGAGGAGATCAGGCCTTCATTGACTTCCCTTGTGGGATTGGGAATCCCAGCAAGGATTTTCACCCTGCTACTGGACTCTTAAATGTCTTTGCCTTCTAACAAGTGACCAAAGCTCACAAACATTTTTGTTTGTTTGTTTTACCTTTATTACATCTTCAATAGTAAGAAAATTGCTCTATTTTTAAGATAATGAATGCGCCAGACAAAACATTTTTTCTGACAAACATTCCTGAAATCCTTCTAATGCACATACATATATCTTCCAGCACTGCTTGTCACCCTTTTCTGCCATCTTCCTAGACTAGCTTTCTCCCATCCTGTGATTCTCACTGAGCACCTACAAAAATCGTAAGGCCAAGTCACATCTGGTAGGCATTCATGAGAGACTGGCAATATTGAAATAGAAGTGAAGAACTCCCTTATGTCCTATGGGGAATTAGAAAATTTGGACAATATCTTACTCTGGCAAAATTACCAGGAATAACTGAAATATGGTGGGAAAACGCACATCGCTGAAAGATGGCAGGAGGTGGCTACAGGCTGTTTGGTAAAGACGGGCAGTGAAGAAGAGGAGGAAGAGTTGCACTCTATGTTACTGAGTAGAATCTTGAATGCATAGAATTTAACTGTGTTGATTATGGAATCCCTACCAAGTGCCCCTGTGTCAAGATCAGAGCAGTGAGACCCAGGGAGATCTCGCAGTAGGCATGTGCTACTGACCTTAAAACCAGGATGGTAAGGCCAACAAAGCAATATTTAGCTCACTTAAGTAAGCTTTGGGTCAACACGATCTGATTCTTATGGACAACTCCAATTACCCAGACATTTATTGGTAAAATAATGCTTGCATGCCATCAAGTTCCTGGAATGCATGTTCCTGCTTCCTCATAAAAAATGTTAGATGTGCAAACCAGGAATCAGGCCCTGTTGGACTTATTACTCACAAACCAAGATAACCTTCTTTGTGACACCTTGGTTAGTGACAGCTTTGGCTGCAGTGATTACAATATTATGGAGCTTGGGATCCCACTGAACACTGAAGATTTTAGAAGAGCAAATTTGAGCTAGCTCAGAGCTAATTGGGGAAATTTTGTGGGAAGACACTATGGAGGATAAAGGAGATAGTGAGTGATTCAAGGAAGTTCTCTTGGAAGGATGATAACTATTCATGCCCTCTAAAACTAAGGGAAGTAGGTGAAGCTAGAGACCCAGTTGGCTCAACTGAAAGCTTCGGAGTCTGCTCAAAACCAAAAGAGGCATACAAGACATGGAAAAGTATATAGATATCTGTTGAGAACTAGACAAGTATTACCAAGGTGTCCAGAGATACAGTTAGAAAAGCTAAAGCTCCACTCAAATTGAAATTGGCCAAATACGTCAAAAACTACAAGGAAGTATTCTTCAGTAATGTAAACAGCAAGCTGAAATAGAAGGAAACAATGGCCTGGTGTTTTGCAGAATTACCCAGTCACAAAAAATGCTGAAAAGACAGAGGTTCCCAACACTTTCTTCGTGTTTGTCTTTACCACTACCGCTGGGGCCCAAGCCTTGGGAGCAAAAATCTGGTTTGATGAAAACACAGGGGTAGAGAAGAAAGAGGGGGTGTATGAATTATTACAGAGGCTGAAAATCTGCACCCAAGGGTATTAAAAGAGCAGGCTGATGTCATTGTGAGGATGCTCTCCATAATCTTTAAGAAGCCATGGGCACCAGGAGGCATCCCAGAAGACTGTAAGAAGGCTAATATCATCCCTATCTACAAGAAGTTTTAAGATCCAAGTTCCTAAGATCCAGGTAATTATAGGCACATCAGTCTTAATTCAAGCCCTAGGAAAGTTATGGAACAAACCCTCCCAAAGGCTGCCACAAGTCACATGATGCACATGATTAGCAAAATCCAAGACAGATTCACCAAGGGCAAATCACTCTTGTCAAAGCATCATAATTGTCTTCTAAGACAGTGATGATCAGTTCATGTGCATAGAGAATGGGACACTGTCTACCCAGATTTTTCCAAGGCTTTCTGCACAGCTTCCTCCCAGAGAAACTGGCTGGTCCAGATGATCCTTGAGGTTCCTTCCAAACTGGTATTCTATGATTAAGCACATTTCCTAACCTTTGGGAGCCATCTTAAAAATGTAGCACTCTAGAGAAATGTTCTCACTAAGGTCTATTAAGTAAGGTCTATTAAGTTCTGAGATCCATGAAATAGAATTCAATGTTTATTGTAAAACTAAAACCAGTCATTTGAATTCTCCAGCAAATCTGATTTGTTTTGATTTTAAAATGCAGATTTATACAGGATTTGATGTGGTTGGGAGAGATGCCTGAAAAGTCAGACTACAAAGTTTGCAGATGGCAAGAAAACCTTGGGACAATGTACTAAAGCCTGGCAACCAACTTCAACAATGGCAACTGAAGCAAAATGCTGAGATATATGGGGCAGCATATAGCAGGAGTAACTTTAACTACAAAGCTGTGTTGCAAAATATGAAATGAATTTTTGTTATTTAGGAAGATGTACAGGGTAAGACTGAGTATGGAGTGCACAACACTTCAGGTATACTATCAAAGTATGGAAATATTTACCAATTATAGTGCTTCACCACATGTCCTGAGTGAAGTGCAGTAGAGGGATTGGTCAATGTTTGGCCATTTATCAGTTAATTGACAGAGGAAGAGATCTCAGGGTTCTTCCCAAAACAAATTCTTTGCCTCTTCTACCACAAGGTTGGCCTGGTTGTTCAGGATTGGCAGAACAAGGAAGCAGTGGGAGACCACCTTCTCTGGCTTCTTTGGTGTAACCCTTGTTTCAGTCTGCAGAGACTGCAGTGCTATTGTTACCCATCCAGCTCTCAAGGCAGACCCCTCTTCAGCGTATGAATGACACATCCATTGAAATGGCTAACTCAGCTCATCCTAGTTGCAGAAACCACACTAGAATATGTTTTTTATATGTTTGTATCTTAGGATATGGAAAACATCATGTATTTTTCTTATATTCTCCTCACATCAATATAGAAAATGTTTAGATTACTTTTTGAATCTTTTTTTCCTAATAATGTCATGAAACTTCCGTCATACCACAAAGGTATTTGCAGTGACTTTTCTGTTTTGTTTTTGGCACACACAAGAGAATGTATCTTGGATACCAGCACGCATGATTTGCTTTTGTAGCTGTAAGGTGAGCTGAAAAAGGATACGTTTTTTTCTTTTTACTCCAAAGAGCAAATTGTATTTTAGAACATTTGTCGCAATGTTTTTGCCTAAAATGGTGAAAGTGGAGACATTACCACTCAAAACTAAATGTAGAAGGTAAAGAGGTTTGGATATGGAGTCGCACCTTCCAGCACAAGAATCCTTTTTTCAGTCCTGCAGTACCTCTCCATTTTGATGTCCAACAGCACAAGTACTACAAAGTATTGAAAAATACTTTTTAATTCAAGGTGGAAAAGAAGATTCCTAGTTATCCCTTTAGCTGCTGCTATACCGATAAATAGGTTAGGGCCACTAATCTAATAAAGGAGCCCAGCAATGATACTGTGATGAGATCGAAGGGGTATGGTTTCTCAGGAAGAATCATCCTTTCTGGGCCTTGTCAAGATGACTGAGTGAAGAAGGGGAGGGGGAAAAAAGTAGCTCATTTCTGGAACATGAATAGTTTCACAAGTTACTTGTTCTCCTCCCAGTGGTGTTACCAACGGTCTTGTTCTGAAACAGCTCAAACATTGCTTGTAGTTGTGAGGAGAGTTATTCTATTGTTTGATCTTCTTTTAAACTTCACAGTCCTGCCCTCAGAGACAGCAGCACCAAAATATATCCTTTCTTTGGATTTTTTTTTAATCTATTGCATTTTAAGCTTTTCAAGATAAGAATTTTGTAATAAAGAGAGCAGCAGTGTCTTCTCTAGAGAGAATGGAGGCTGATCTCTCTAACCTGCATTGTGAATCATTTTAGTTTAAACTGGCCTGTGGGCTTAAATAAATAGCTGTATTGATTTGCCACCTTTCAAAACAAGCAGCATTGTTTCACAATAAGGCATGCCCCAGTCTTGTTCTCTTATCTCCTGTCAAAGCTTGAAAGTACATTGCTTCAGAACAAAATGTTCAGAATACTGCAGAAGAAAAAAATGGTTATTGATGATATCTTGGGCTTGTTTTGTGCTATCAAATTAAAAGAGAACCACACTTGAAATCACCACCTTTGTGCAACTTTAGGTAGCATGAAAGAAAATTGTGCTTCAGATACTTCAGGGTAAGTATTAACCTTTGAACAGTAAGACAAGGTCAAACCAATTTGGAAGAAATAGCTAACAATAGTAAGAAATATCTAAAGGTCAGTTACCTCACCTTTACATTATTGTGTAAGGTACTAATAACAATAGCAGTACTGATGTGCTGTTGAAAGGGTTTTATTTGTACCACAATAGAACAGGTTTCTGTTGCTTTGGCTTACAGCTCTCTGCAGCATTATGGGCAAAAAAAATTCAGATGAGTTCTACTGGGCTACAGTTCTGAAAGCCTTTCCCCACATATTTTCTATGAAAGTATTTTTAAAGTATACATTAAGTCACAGAAGACTTTTTGGCTTTATGAAACACACCATTTTAGAAAAAAAAAAAGGAAAAAGAAAGCACAAGGCCAAACAAACACCAAAATTGGGTTCCTCATGGTCTTTCTACAGTTCTGTATACTTTTCACATTCATATTTCCAAAGTACTCAAAATTTCAAAAATTTTCACTTTAATACTATTTTCTTTAACTAAAATTTCTTCATTTTGCACCTTAAGATTTTCAGAAATACTAAGAAATATGGAAATTTTGCAATACAGTTGATTTCAGTTCCACTGCAGTTAATTGGAAGAAATTGGTAAGTGAAACATATGACAGGATGGTCCAGGCACAATTATTAGAGGTAAAACATCTGACATGTTTCTTTGGTTTTAAACCTCTAGAACTTTGTCACTGTTGCTATTAAATCAACTCTAGGATATTTACTACAACATAAGTTTTCTGGACTGTAAAGCATTCACTTCTTTAGAAGAATAGTTTTCACAGGTCCACATTTTGTGGACTTGCTTCCTCTTACTGTTTCTCACTTATCCACAAGGACATCTTCATAGCAGAGGTGAGATACTATATGGCAGATTATGGACTAAACACACAATAGTGCTAGAAGTAGTAGGAATTTCATTGGCTGGACTGCTGAGCTTTGGCCTTTATTTAGGAATTAATATCTTGCCACCCATTGTTAAACTGCTGCTTGGATCAGTCACAAGCTTTTGCTAAAGGCATGATACTCATTTCAACTTTCTGGCTAGCTAGCAATACACTTCTTCCTGCAGCTATAACCTCAGGTAACCATGACCTTGGAAGAAAAAAATCAGTATGAAAATAGAATAAATAAATAGAAAAAAAAGTCCAAACAAATAAAGAAGCAACAACAAGAACAACCAAATAGGCAGCCCCCAAAATACATTTCTTATAAATTCTAACATGCATTTACTTGCGAGCTAGAGAGAAGAAGGTAAATTAAATTGACACGTTTTCTCATGAATCCTTGTTCCTTGTCTATCTTTAAATGAAACAAGTCACAGTGCTTATGTCGTTTGCCCTAAATCTCTTTCAGGGAAGCAGACCTGAAAGACGAAGGCATGGTGAGGAGATGAAGGCATACTGAGAAGCTGGAACACTTAGTATCTGGAAAGCTCCTGTGAACCTTGCCTTCAAGTTTCATATCATTGACAGCATTTTTTCAGCAGCCAGTTTATCATTTTTTTAGTTAGAGAGTTTAAAGAATATGTTGAAATAAATGTATTGTACTGCAGAAGATAGAAAGCAGTGCCTTCCCTTTCTCACAAGACTTCAAATTTCCCTGCCCTGTTTGGTGTAACTCACCCCTGCTATTATGAAACAGGTTTCAAATTTGCATTTTGACTTGTGGTTGTTATAAAATTAAAACAATCGCTCATGCTCAGTGCAATTGCAGGGAACTCTGAGAATGGCAGGCCACCCTGTAAGAAGTGATCAGCATGAGTCTTGTTCTGATTGTTTCCTGACTCTGATAGTACAGCCCCATGAAGACAAGTACAGCTGCCTTTCTGCAGCAGCTGGGGTCAGACTAAAAATTGAGAGGGAGGAAAGAAAAACATGCTGCTGTCAGCAGCCAGACTTCACTAGGACAAAAATAGGTTATCTTTGCTTTTATTTCTGGACAAAATCTTTACGTCCACATTTCTCCATACCAGGTAGTCAAACGCAAAAGCAAATGCATAAATCAGTGGCTCTCTACAAGCTGGGGAGAAGAAGGAAGAGATTTCCTCTGCATAAACATGATTTTGCACCGGTGTCCTGAGCCCTCCATCAGATCAACACTGACTCAGAAGATGAAGTGGATGGGTGCATTGGAGCACAGAATGGTTAGAAGGGTACAAACACTATCAGAAGGAATATTTGGGCTCAGATCTGAGTCCCTGTACTAGCAGCCAGGCTCAGCAATCAGTCAGCAAGGGCTAGGGATACGAATTTCATACCAGCCTTTAGCTAATGCATAAGAACCCAAAGCATTTGGTACTGATTTAAATAGGAATAGGAAAAGACCTACAGAAACAGCTAGGAAATCTTTTTGGGATGAAAAAAGCTTAAATCTAACACTTCAGGAAAATAAAGAAAAATCACCATCCTTTATTTGGCTATGGAAGAATGACTCATTTCTAACTCAATTAAAATAATAAATAATGTTACAGTTGGATAAGCAAGAGGCCAGTGGGCTGGTAAGCTACTTAACACCAGTTTTTTCACACTCCACTGAGCAAGCAATGGACAAATCAGAGACTTTAACTCTGTACAATGGCTGTTCTCAGAATGTACCACAGAAAAAAATTAAATTCTAGTGCACTTTAGCAGAGGAAATAAGTAATAACTCAATGTCAAACAGGAAACTATTTATAAAATGACTAAATGAAAATGGATGGCTTAGACATAAAGAGACAGCCAGTTTAATGGGTTGGTGGCTGTATTGTATTTTTCCAGACAGAAGATCTTTTCTTGTCTAAATGAGCAGAGGATTCCAGTTTTATGAAATTAGGGTGTCCAAGATAAAAATGAAATTAAAAGTATTGAATTAGAAATGATACTGACTGTCAGAGAATTAAAGACTATACCTAATCAAGTAATTTACATTGTGTTTTCTACCTATGAGCCAAAATGCAGAGGGTTTTTTTCTCTGTTCCCCTACCAGAGAAACTGAGGCATAAAGAAATCAGGGGATTTGTCCAGGGAAATATTATTCCAAAAGACTTGAACTCAAATCTGCAATGGAAGAGACAATTCTGGAAATGGAGGAACAACATGAAAACAAGTTAGCTGCAAAGTTAAAGGCATAGCTACCTTGCTTGGATCTTACGTATGCAGTAGTTAGTTGGATAGGCTAGAGAAAAGGGCAAAGCAATGGATATTGTAGGGAACTGATACATGTACATCTTTTCTTACTACAGCTGTGCTCAGCTGTGGGAACAATAGTGACCGATATTCCTGATTTTTTTTTTGGAAAAAAGGAAGAGGCTAAGGCTTGGTCAAAGACTCCTTCCTCTGTAGTACTAGACATATTTATAGCAGCTAGAACCAGCTTTTTGCATCAGGGAAGAGGTGTGCAATACATACACCAAAAGGGATGCTTCTATATGTATACCGTGGAAATACTGGACAGGAGAAATGAAATCTTTTCTCCAAGCTGAGCAAGAAAAGACGAATATTATTTTTCAATACTGGCATGGTGATAGCCATCTTCTCTGCAGGTTCTCATAATTTTAAGAAATATTTAATATTTTTCTGTGACCATTTGCTGGCTCCACCAGCCAGTTATCCTTCCTCTGATTGAGCGTAGACATGAAAGCTTCAAGGTATTTATCTTCTTTTTCTGCTTTAGAATCCTCATCCATCTATGTTAATGTCCACCTTTGTTAAATGCAGACCTATGGTAGCATAGCAGATTCCTAGTTTTCACTTACAAAAATTCTAAATGGTTGGACACATGATAATTCTGGTGTTGTCTAAAAAAACTCAGCAATTATGTAGAAGCTGATGACATTATGTCATGGTTGCCCCCCAGCCAGCAGCCAAGCCTCAGCAGCCACTCACTCACTACCCCACCAGCGGGACTGGGGAGAGAATTAGAAGAGTAAAAGGGAGAAAAGTCACGAGTTGAGATAAAGCTACTTTAATAGAGACACCAAAAAGCCATGCACGCAAACAAAGTATAACAAGGAATGAATTCACTGCTTCCCAAGGGCAGGCAGGTGTTCAGCCATCTCCAGGAGAGCAGGACCCCATCATGTGTAATGCTGGGACAGTTAGAGGACAAACTTCATCCCTCCAAATGTCCTTCCCTTCCTCCCCCTTCCCCCCAGCTTTATGTACAGAGCATGATGTCACATGGTCTGGAATATCCCTTTCATCACTCGGGGTCACCTGTCCCAGCTGCATCTCCTCCCAGCCTCCCATGCACAACCCAACTTCCTCACCAGCGTGGAAGTACAAAAAGCAGGAAAGACCTTGGCTCTGTGTAAGCCCTACCCAACAATAACGAAAACATCCCTACATTATCAACACTGTGTTCAACACAAATCCAAAATATAGCTTCATACCAGCCACTGTGAGGAAATCTAGCTCCACCACAAACAAACCAGCATACATCATTATACCAATTTTCTGACTGTAAAATCATGACTCTCCTAAGAGAATGAAGAGGTAAACCTGATCAGACTGTACAGATTGTATCTAGATGGAAGCACAATTAGCCTAATTTATATAATTTAATGTATATATTTACCATTATATAGAAGTGCCTTCAGATGTCTTCCATGGTCCTGTACAGAGTCCAGATAAAGCAGCCTCAGAACTCGTTCCATTTCATGATCGACTTGATTAGACTGAAATAAAAATAAAGGGTGGACGAATGGGGAGGAGGGTGTTGTGTTGATTTCAGCAAGAGTAGAGCCTTTATTACAGTGAGAAATGCTGAAACTTCCTTGAATTAGTGTTCTCACCAGCTGGAGTCTAATACCAGCAATACAATAGAATTTCTCTAAGTCTTCTCTTGTACTTGGAGTTTGTCTTTGAATTCTCTGTCAGAATGAGCCTTTCTCATGCTTTAATCATTTTTCACAGCATTCATATTAACTTTTCACCTTCATACTTATCTTTAGTTCACACCATTCTAGACATATTTTATGTGGAATGGTGCTCCCAGAAAAATGGCAAGGCATGCAGGAGAACGGAGAGCAGCACAATGTGGACCCCATATGTCAAGTGACAGAAAAGCCTCTGCAATCCACAAGATGCTTCATCATCTCAAACACAGTCAGCCCACACTATGGCTTTCTAGTCTGTGTCTAATGGTCAACAACTGGTTCGTGTCTTCTAGCTAAAGCTTTGGTCAGTAGTCCGTGTATTGCTCAGGAAGTAAAAAAATATTATTTTAATAGATCTAAAAAAATCAAAATAACCTGTCAGAGTATAGAATGCCTTTACTTAATTTGCATATAACAATGAACTAAAAGACTGGTTTTATAACTTAGGTTACAGAATCATAAGAAAAAGTTTTAATTTTATTGTACATATTTAGTAATTAAGTCTGAAGGAAGGCTGGATGATAAGAAAAATAACAGGAGCTTTAAGAACAGCTCAGTGTGACAACATCAAAATCATACTTTTATCAGAAACCTGAAATATGAAAAGCACATCCAAAAAACGCCCAGTAGGATTAGATCTGAATCCTGACCTATACTCTTTGTTATTTATTAGATCAGGAATTATGAATCACTGTAAAAGAAGTACAATCATTTTCTGATCCCCTATTGGCAAAGTATGGCCTTTCCTGCTGTAGTTGTAGACACAGATCCTAGAATTAGAAAATAAGAAAGCAAAAAATATTTTGACATTTAAATGTTATTTCCTATATTTGGGATTGACAATATGGACAGACAGACAGCTGTATTTTGAATCTGTAACTGTTAGATTACAAAGCCTGGAGATAAATTCTGTGTCAAGAATAAATGAACCCTATGCTGCTGTTTCTCAAAAAAACACTTTTGAAAATTTTGAGGTTTTGAAAAGGGCAACATCATTTCTCCATCTCTGGCTAGTTCATTGGTTGGGTGGCTGGGGTTTATGATGGTTTATTTTTTCCATGAGAAAGCCACTCACCACTAGCTTTTGTTAAATGATCCCTATCCCTTTTTCTGCACTTTCTTGTTCCTTTTGTTAGTGGACAATGCCAGGTTTACATGTTGATATCACCACTTATCACTCTGGCATTTGGCTGAGGCATGTCCTGAACTCGCTGCTTTGGTGCCTCAAAATTGCTGCTGAAGCATCAGTTTGAGGTTTGAAAGGAAGGGGGCCTCTCCAGGACCACAAGCCAAAATATTCTTCAAAGTTCAACTGTGGACAGTCCAAGGCCCAGGGTGGTGGTCATTCTTTTTTATTCTGTACCATCCTCTCAAGGACCCTGAACGTGGGTCCCATGGCGGCTGTCTGCCCAGTTGTCCCAGCTGCCTGTCTCAGGAATGGTTTATTATGCCATCCCATTTTTGGGGTCTTTGATCTGTTTTGTTTTCGTCTGTGCCCAGGGGTGGTGGCTGTCCCCGCCCCACCCCCATCCTCCCTGTCTCCAGGGCTGTCGTGATGAATGGGAGCCGAGCTGGGCATTGCAGGGTGGGGCTGGGGAGAGAGGGAGTCTCCTCTTTTCTGGCGAGTGGTTCAACTGGACACATGTGGCCGGTATCTCTGACGAGTGAGATCCTGCTGTTTCTGTGGGGTTTTTTGGTGGTTTTTTTCGCTTTGGCACTGTGACTGAGCTTGCCAGCTGGGCTTCTTTCGCTGCTTTGCTCTCAGGAAGCCCAGAGCCAATGCGTGTCCCGCCAGGACCCCAGACCGCCCTCGTTTCCCGCTGGGGATTGCCCCCATTCCCTGCACAGCCTGGAGCTGGGGACCAGCCAGCACTGGTGAGAACATCCCGAAGAGCCTTTACCGTGTGAGGGAGCGGGACTGCTACTGCCCAACCTCCACAGTACTGCTGCCATTGAGCTGGGATTGTGCCACACTGTAGCTTTTCACCCTCTGCCTAACAGGAGGTTCCAGCTTGCATCTCCATATGTTTCCTGCTACAGCTCCTTTCGCTATCCAGAGGGGGCACCGGGATCGGCTGCCCCTAGGGGCTCATAAAGGAAGTCCCTTCTCCGTCCCACCCTGTCCCGGCCATCACCACGTGCTCCCCAAGCTCGCGACACAGCGCCCCCTGCAGCCGCGGGGGAACCACCGCACCTGCCCTGCCCACCGAGAGCCGCCAGTGCCCCTGCCGGCTGTGACCGGAACTGCACCGAAGGGAAAGCGCCAGTGGCCGGGAAGGCGTCACTCGGGTTTGTGGTTCTGTCTGTTGTTGCTGCCATAGTTATTGTTTCTTTGCCTTGCTATACACACTAGTAAAGAACAGTTATTCCTTTTCCCATATCTTTGCCCGAAAGCCCCTTAATTTCAGAATTATAATAATTCAAAGGGAAGGGAGTAATATTTTCCATTCCAAGGGAGGCTTCTGCCTTCCTTAGCAGACACCAAAACCAAGACACTGCCAAATCTCCAAACAGATCTTCATAATTTTTAAGTGTGAGGTACAGCAGAACATCTTCCCTTGTTGATTCCTTTATCATTTGTGTCAGGGATTTACAGCACATATACTCCAGAAAACTGCTGTGTTGTCACTCCATAAAACATTGGAGAGGTTCAGCTCCTTCATTAGAACCAGAAACCGCAAACATGAGGCTCTTCCACGATGAGTCTGAAGAAGGCCTCATCCATTTTCTTTTTGATCAGATGGGCTGCAGCAAACACCCAAGACAACATAACTCATGTTGTTCTGCACTTGTCTTCATGCACAGGCTCTGAGCTCCTTCATCATCCATCCAAAGCTGGAGCTCCATACATTCTTGCTTGCTGCTCTCTCACATAAAGAGCATCTCCCCCTCCTCACAGTCCCAGACTGGGCATCTTAAAGCACCTGTGTCCATGCAGGGCAGTTCCTCAGTTGTGCAAGCTGTCCCACTACATCTGCATGAGCCCAGTCAATTCATAGGCCTGCAGCTATATGCAGACTTCTAATTCCTCCTGCCTTTTTCCTGTGCTGCATGCATTAAAAAAGGGATGTCAGACAGGGACCCAACCGTGCCGCTTCCCCAGAAAGAGGGTAAGTATTTTCCACATGAGGCAACCCCTTGGGCACTTCCCTATTTATATGTCTCTGATCAAAGGATTTTACTTGAGTTCACTTCCATTGATTGCCAGGTCTTTTCCCATGACTGTGTCTCACCTTTCTCATCCTTTACTTTTTTTTTGTTAAAGAATCTCTGCCTTTTTCATCATTCTCAGTATAAAGACTTTTCTACCAGGTTAGGGTAGGGGACTTTTCTCTTTCCAACTTCATCATCAGAGACTTTTCCTGCTCTTCCACCACAACTGGAGAGCTGGACTCCCTAAACTACAGGGACCTGGAGGAGACCCACTCAATGTATTCCTCATCCTCTCTGATGCTCTGCAAGTCGCTGATCTCCTTCCACAGTTCTTTCACTTGGTGGATGCTTGCAGCTCCTCAGCAGCTGCACAGCTCCAGCAGGCCAGAAGACCATGTGTGCTCGCCTTAGCAGGAGGCTTGACCCTCTCTAACCAGGATGGTGCAAGCATCTTTTGTCACAGGCAGCTGGCATAGCTCATTAGAAAACTCTGGCTCTATTCTTACCTTTGCCTTATCTCTGTCTTTATCTGGCTCTAGCTGGAGCCCTCCAGCTCCTCAGAGGGATCCCAAGAATACTCCAATCATAAAGTGCCAGAAAGCTCAAGGAGGTCTCAAGAGGAGCTCAAAGAAGAAGAGTATAGAAACTGCAGTGCAAACTGCTGTATCTCTCTGGGCCATTTGATCTTTAGTCAAGAGTTATGATCACTGGGGTCAGTGAAAACACCTCACAATGCAGAAATACTCTCCTTAGATCTAACTGATTAGCAGGCGTAGGATGCCTGAAACCATGTCTCTATGCACCTGGCTCAGTCAGTCGTTTCCTTTATGTGTCTCTTCATGACATCTTGAAAAATGCATTTTCTACATTCAAAGCAAAGTAAGCAATGTATTTACAATAATCAGGACACAAGGGCAAAGCAGCTGACATGGAAAAGAAGGGTGAGGATACACGCTGGATTTAGACAATGGTTTGGCTGCAGCTTGAAAGATACACATCATATCAATGTGGAAAAACTAGCAGAATTCCCAGGTGTCACCTCTGCATTCTTTAAATATAATGCTGACATTAATATAAGTCTGACATTCAGAAGTAGGGTATGTTCCTAAAGGGCTATTTTGATTTTGATATTAAATAAAAGAAGTTAATATACACCAATAACCATGTGTGTAAATTTGTAACAATTACTTGGAATTAATAGACCCTTCTGTATTTTGCCCTGATTAATCTTCAATATGTGATGACAAAAAGCAGTTTATACACATACCAAAAAAACCTCAAACCTAAAAGCCAAAGCAAATAGATAACAAACAACAAAATCATTATTATTATTCCAATTCTAGTCCTCTCTTCCTTTCTTGATACACAAAACCTTAATTTCACACTTTGTGTAAATTAAAAGGACTGGTGTTGCACTCTTTCAACAGAAGGCTCAGCCCTGCACTAACACAAAGTAAAAGTTCACTGTCTTTGTAATCCCAGTCAAGTCAACTAAATGGGATGGATCATGGTAGAAAACACTGCTGCACCTTGTTCACATAGATCTAATCACAAGACCAATTACAACCCTGAATGTTTGCATGGTCAGGATTATTTTCTTTTTTTTTTCACCTGCTGCACTATTTTCCACACTAGATCTGGTAATAAAAGGTTCATGGCAAGGCTGTGGCACTGTCTTGTAAGTTGTCACTATGAATTCAGCAGGAACCACAGACTCCAAGCACAGAATGGTAGACAGAGTACCCATGTGGAGAAAGCACATCAGGTTTTGATCATCTTTTTATTCACATTCAATACTTGCCAAGTTTAATTTATTTACATTCATATATTTGTGGGAATAGATACTTTTTACAAAAGCTTCCAGTTTTACCATGACTTCACGAGTATATACAGTATGTATTTCATAGAGCTGTATCTATTTTAGTCTCGCTTCCTTGCTCTCAATTTCATGATACCACTTCTGAGCTGGCTGAGATCAGCCAGAGGTCCGGCACCTCCACCTCTCAAGTCATTCAACACTATCGCACAAAATGGACAACAGACTTCCAAAGATTTTCTTTAGCTGCTGTGACTCCAGTGGCTTAGAAATATAGCAGCTAAAAACCTCAGAAAAAGGCAGACGAATTTTTTGAGTGCAAGAGCAAAGGGTATGCAGAAAGATTATGCGGCCCATTGTAAAAACCTGGAATTTCTCATGAAGTGTTTCTGTAATTTTCATCTACTGTTTGAAATCCTAATGGGAAACTGGACGTAATACATTGAAGCACAGCTCACTAGACACAAATAAACCTAGAATTATGTCCTACTGGGTTTGGATGTAATCGATATCCAAAGAACGGTCTGAAACTGTTGAAAATTTCTAACTATGTAATGTGGCCAAACACTACTCCTAAAAATCTGAAATAAGTCACGCTCTGTATAAAGAATAAACATGAACAAGAACTGCACAAGAGAACAAACAATTCTGCACAAGAGCTATGCAACAGTAAAGGTATTGCTGCACTAAACACGAAATTAAATAAAGTTATCTTTCAAACACAGTCGACTCTGACAGGCAAGAGCTTATTCCTCTACTAGGCAAGAACAAACATGTGAAGATTTAATTGTTATTTTATGCTAATTTAGTATATAGACACATACATACATTTATTTTATTTATTACAGGAATATTTATTTGTTTTTATAACTGAGATTAAAAAAAATCATCACTGTTAGTTTGATGAACATCCCTCAGATCTTCTGAACTGTGTCCAGAATGGCTTCCTAGATTTTGGATTACTGCATAGAATTAATTATCATTTCTTCATTGTGAAGTGAGACATTAATTCATGGCAGAAATTTTCTATCTCTCTTGGAAGATCCTTGGAAGTTTCTTCATGTCTGCATTAGAATCCAGGTAGTTCTGGTCTTGACCTTTGTTTTTATACAAGTATGGACTCCTGCAAAACATCATACCTCTACCTCAGCCTCCCTCTGAAATCTGGGAATAATGATAATTGTTATGCTCTTTTATGCACATAATTTTAGTGAGAAAAAGAATTAAAGATGTTATAACTTATGTAATGCCACTAACAAAATATGCTGTGGCAAGAAAATATACTCCCATGACTTTCTTGATTTATTTCTTAAGCAGACATTGGGAAAACAAACATGAGGTTAAAGACTCTTTATATTGAAAATAGCACAGCTTCCCTTTTGCAGTCTATTTTGCTCTGTTCTTTTTTCTTTTTTAATAATAAGTTCATTTCTATATTAAGATTGACATTTAGAATTAGAAGTTTGTAAGATTTTCAGTCTGTGGGAAAAATTGATTGACTGTCTCAACATTTTCATTTTACTAATACAAAATGTAGACTTCACAGACAAAGCACTAAAAGCACTGTTGAATCTAAGTAGCATTTTTTCCCACATATTCAAAAGAGGAAGGAAAATTAACTGCAGGTTTGTGTGGCATACAAGTGAGCACAAATAAGGAATAGGCATTGTTGTCTCCTGAATAGACATGTCACATTACTATCTAGAGCTTTTGTCTAGTGACAGTGGAATATCAAAAAGATACTGAATAATATACCAAAAATTTATTGTGCCATGAGATCTAATCTTTGTCTGCATGTAATTACCTTATTAAAAGGTTTGCAAACTTACTCCTTCTGCAATTCTGAAGTAAGCAAAAAAACCCATGTTGTTAAGAAACTCTGATCCCTATGATATAACAATAGTGTGTAACTTAAATGGGAAATTAAAACTACAGGCCTCTACTACTGTAGCAATGGTAGTAAAGATGCTTCCAGTACTGTCATTGAAGCTATGAATGGCACTTTGCAGGGGCCTTCTTTCCCCTCCACCTTACCTGCTCAGTCAGTCTTGTGGGCAGTGCCAGAGGAGTTGTGTATGCAGACATGAGAATCCCATTTATTCTGTAATAGGTATTACGTGGCGCCTCATATTCTGTCTGCTGCTTTGTACCTGTCTGCAACAGCCCACAGAGCATGGATAGGACGGGATCCCCCAGCTCCCACCACTTCTCTGCTTCCTGGCTCCCTGCAGTGTCACAACCCAGCAGCAGGAGAGAAGTAATTGCACCTTCCTGTTGCCAACACCCATTACCAATTGTCAGCTTTCATAAATAGTATGATTGGATGAAACATTTCTTTCTGCCCTTTAAGTCATTTCCTCTTATTTCTTGTGATGGTTTACTTTTTGACTGTAAGGAAGGTATGGAACTGCTACCCTTAGCAACCAAAATGATTACTTTTTTATCTGCAGATAAGGCAGCGAGGCATAATGCGAGCTTCCCTACACAGAGGTGTGTTAATTCAACTCATGCTTGGACTGGGTGCACCACTCTTTTTAGCCCAGAGAATAAAAGCCAATTTTGTTGTTCTCTCTGTTCTGTGTGTCACTTCAGAAACATCTGTTGCTTTACAGCTTTGGCTTCTGCACTGACTTTCACCTTCAGAACTTAAAAGCATTGTTTTGGCAGCAGTGACATATAAAATTTTCAGTATTATGGAATCTAGCCTGAGAATATTTTACTTCTTGATAATTATATTTTCCCTTCAAGCTAATCAAACTAAACTACACAAAGACTTGTGAATACTGCATTCCCATGCTTTAAGAGTACACTGAACATCTACTTCCTAAATCACAAATATGACTGGAGCACAATGAAATCTGAAAATTAAGCAAAAATGTATATGGTTATTCATTTAAATCTTTTGGCATCCCACACAAACTAAAATAATGCAGGTATTTTTGTTCCATTTTTTCCCCTTTATTTGTTATATTACCAAATGCAAATTGAGCCAAATGTCTAATTCATACAATGAGAATCAGATAAATCTAAGAGATGAAATGTAGATGCAATGACATGTTATTGCATATAGATGGCATATGAAGATTGAAGTGCCTTAATAAATAGATAATAATCTTACTTTAAATTGGACACCTACAGTCTACTTTTAATTAGCATAATTAAGAGGAAGTTCAATAAAATATAATCTTAGAAGTTATTTACAAGTCATGCAACCTACACTTGCAAAGGTGCCTTTTTCTGGCAAGAAATTGAATAAACTGTAATGAAAAGTTCATAAATATATTTTTCTTTGTTTGTACTTTATGTGACCATGTGCCAGTTATAGAGTACCAAGATACATAAAAGTTTACAAACAGTAACCAGCAGCTGTGTAAGGTGCACAGAGAATGGACCTTTAAAGCAAAGTTTTCATGTGCATGGCAGTTTTCTTATGCCAAGATATGAGTAGAAGGTAAAAAAATATTTCTGTGGAAAAGTTTGAATCTTTTTGCTCCAAAGCTATCTGGACATGATTTTTCCATGTTCTTTCAAAATAACTGATACTGATTGTTGTGAGAAAAGCATGAATACTCTGCTTCTCAGCCCAGGTCTTTGATACCCAAGAATAGGAAAATTCCTCATTAGGGCTCATTTTCTATGTAAAACTGGTATGAATTTTACAAAACTAAAAGAATAAAACAAAATTTCTCTCTTGTATTCCATTCATGCTCATTCCCACCATGTGCTTCTCTGACAGAAGTACCAGGCTCTACTTCAGGATCATCATCACTCAGGTGTTTTCTTTCAGAAAGAAGAAAAAACTCTACTTACAAAACAATTTAGAAATTATGCAGTTTTGACTTGCAGTAGTTTGGTATTAGAGTGTTACTATCTGTGTTCAATCAAAGCCTGGGCTCTGGTGTGTATAATGAAGTGGAGAGTAAATTAAACCTGCAGAATCTGTCTTTCTGTCTACAAATCCATCACTCACAGTGATAAAAATCAGTTACAATTACTTTTTTTTTAATCATTTACCAATACGCAGAAATAAAAATGTTTGTTGTGATCATAACAAATTAACAAAATTCTGCTGAAAAAAGAAGTCTCACACTGCGACAAATGTCGAGGGAAACTGGCAGAACTAGAGGGTCTTGAAAAACGGGAAATTCCCAAGTGCTTGGACTGATTATTTTTCAGGGTGTGCCTCCAAGACAGGAAGAGAAATTCAGGATTTCAAATGTTCGAATTTTTCTTTCAAATGTAATACAATCTTCTTTCTCTTTTAAAATTTTTTTAAAATAATAAACAAGCATTCATCACTCAGCTTGTTGCACTGACACAACAGATATATGATGAGCACACAGCTAACAATCAAAGTCCCAAATACATCAGTGGAACAGTGCCAGTGTCAGTGAACAGTAAAATTGCCAATAACTTTGTCTGAGAAAAGTAACCACAACATACAAGCAGTCTGGACAAAAAAAACCCCAGATTTTTCTTTGCCGTGTGATAAAGCAGTAAAGTCAAAACAACCCCCCAAACTCCAGAGTGCAAAAGCCCTGAATTCTTATCATGATTCTGCTCTGCTCTGACAAGATGAAGGACAAGTCAATATCCATGGTTCTGTCATGGTAATTTTCAACAGTTTTGTCAAAGAATTTCCCAAAACTAGCTAAGAGTCTTAGCTGCCAGACCAGGAAAATTTAATACCAGGAAACAAACGTCTGAATGAAATTGTTGAAAAATTCTAACTACATAATGTGGCCAAACACTACTCCTAAAAATCTGAATTAAGTCATGTTCTGAATAAACAACAAACACGAACAACCGTACTCTGCACAAGAGCTATTAAACAAAAAATGTATTGCAACACTAAACTTTTTTTATTATGTTCTTTTGTTTCATTTAATTTCATTTCATCATATTCATTTAGCATCTACCTCTTCAACAACTATAATTATCACCCAGGCAGATGTGATATGCCTGGGGACAAATAATTGACATTTATATGTTTCATCCTCTCATCAGAAACCTGCTGATATTGATTTACATTAAAAATAGTAATAACAAAGCACTGGCCTTTAGCTCTAAAATTTAATATTTTAGAGACCACCTTCTTCATTTATAAAATTATGTTGCTAAATATTTCTTATATGCTTTTGAAAGATTGCCCTATTTTTCCTACAGCAACTTTACACAGACTTTTTTTCCTATATGGGAAAAACTACATTGAAACAAGATTGAAGTCCTTTTGTTTACATTTATTTAACCCAACCCACAGAAATACTGTACAGTAGCTGTAGAAAAGCAAATGAACTGACTACTTTAACAACTTATGTAATCAGGAGAGCAAACTTTTAAGATTTGCTAAGCCAAAATCCTTAAAAAGCAACTACCATAGAAATGGAGTTCTTTTTTAAATGGTAAATAATCACTTTTATGCTGAAAAGGTGACTTCTGAGGGCTTGAGGGTTTGACTCTCAGCTGGCATAAACCATATAACCAACACAGGGGAAAGCCAAGTTCTGGTGCAGAGGGTGAGCACAGGGAAGGGCTGGAGGTGAGAAGAGGTGAAAGTGATGGAGTACAGCAGCTGTTTCCATGCAAGGCAGCCACTGGTGACTGGGAGCCTTTGAGACAGCTTTTACATTTCCATTTGTTGGTGGTTTTTGAAGAGGAATTTAGGAGTGAGTGTCCCTGGAGTTTCCTGGTCACAGAGCTGGGATTTCTACATTCTCAACCTATTGATGTGAGCAGGTGAGTGTCCATGTACAAAGATGAAGTATTAAAATATGAAAAAGAGACATGATTCTTCTTTTTTTTCCCCCTCTCCATGGGAAAGCATGCAGAATGGCAATAGCTTGAAATACTATACTTGGATAAAACTATTCAAAAAAGTAAAAATGCTAATTTGTTTCTTATTTGTAAAAACATTTTATTTGTATAAAAAAATTTAGAACAGTAGCACCTGGAGAATATTGCTGCACCTGGGGAAACAAGGGCAGTTCAATTCCATGAATTTTACATCCAGCACCTTGTTATCTCCTGACAGTTCCAAATTTTTTTTCCCATATCATTTTCTTGTGACTGCAACTTACAGTTTGATGCACTATATTCTAACTGTAAAAGGACTGCAAACTTCTGAACAGGAGTGTGTTCCTCTGTGCTTAATGTATCCAGCTGACCAGTGCTCCAGCTTCAATTACAAATGTGAACACTAGGTAAGAGGTAGAGCAGATCATGTGTTGAAGATGGGTACACATAGCAGACCTGTGCCCCTCCTCATTGTACCACATTACTTTAGCAATTTCAGATTATGCTCACTATTACTACAGTGGTCGAAACAAACTTTGGTTACTGAAGATTCAGCTTTGAAATCTCTCTTTTAATGACTTTATCTAACAGCATATCAGACATCAGCTTGTCTGTAGCACAGAGCATGACAAGTATTTCAGAGTATTAACTGTCTCTGTCAACACACAGACTTTTCTTTTACAGATTTAAAATTAATCTAACAGCATCAGGGAAGGGGCCTGAAAAGAGCTACTACTACAAGCTCAGCTACAGAGGAGGTGGGTGTTAAAATTTCTGTTTTGGGAGGGGCACAAAAGCATGGCAATTCTGAAAATTTCTGAGATGCAAATTTTAAGGGTAAAGCATTTATATTGGTGACATGAATAAAAGGATATATCTGAAAAGCCATGTAAAATCAAATTTTTATATGCAGCCAATGCCTAAATGGGTGTAGAGTCTGGCTTTCAAAGGTCATATAGACCTAGAGAGTTTGCAGGTATTCAGTGCTTTGGAAAAATGAGGACCTATGAGCTTTAAGTCAGAAATAACCATGAAAGAGAGGACAAACACTAAATGACAGATCAAAAATGTGGGCATACTAGGTATTCCACAGTTTCAAAGCAAACAAAATAGTAGCTCTCTCTGGTACAGTGCAATACTTGATTTCTGGAAAAGGGGGCATCTTTATGACCCCCTGAGAAAGAAGTAAATAATGTTGGAGAGATTTCCATACAGTTAGATTTTTCTCTTTCATAACTAGAGGATATTTCCAAAGTCAGCGAAGGTTTTTTGGCATGTATTCAGCTGTGTTAAGGGAGACTGTGGGTTTGTTTTATTATTCGCACTTAGCTCATTGAGCTCTTCTTCTGGGATGCAATGTCTGACTTGTTATATGAGTTTGAAACAAGGATAAATTACCAGAAGTATTTTATTAGTATAATATATGGTGAGGATAGAGTTTTAACTTTAATCCTTGTTTCTTCCCAGGCCAATAATTTTTATGTTAAATATAATTGAAACTGTATTTATTCAAAGCTATAACCTGTTGGTATACATAATGTTGTACATGTTTATGAAGCTGTAACTAAGACAAGAGTCATACAATCTTATGTAGAAAATAGTATAAAAATTCTTTTGTCTCTAATGGGTACACTTCTAAACTATAAGCATGGAGATTTGAATTGACAGAGAGGTTGCTTGTCAACTCTAAATATGGCACAATGTAAATTCAGACACACTTAAATAAATATGCTTTTTAGTATCTCTTATGAGTTACCAACCGGTTTGGATGTCAGCAACAATGTATGAGCCAAAATAAAAGCAGTGGGTAGAAGAAAATTGGTGCAAACAGATTGGCATCTACCAACTTGCAGATGCTGTAGTTTGCTAACTATCTGACTATTTTGGTAGAACATGGCATGTATCCAATGCAAACTTCTTTAAAAAAAAAAATTTAAAAAAATGTAGAGCATAATGAGAGATCAAGAAATATAAGTTCATATCTCTGTTACTGTTGAGAACTCTGTTTCTTCTATAGACACATCAAGACATTTACATTCTAGAGATATTAAAACCTCTTCACTTTTTATGTGCACCTTAGGTTGTTCTGCAAAAGACCAGAAGCTTTAATGATACTGATTGTCGGATCACTACAGTTAATATTAAAATAATATTAAGAGTGGAGAAACAGGAATTTCTGAAGGCAGGATGCTTTTTGATTATTTGTAAACATAGCTATAGCCCTTAATTAGGCCATTTTGAGTTATTTAGATCTGTCCATTACAGGAGGAGCTCTGAATGGCTTTGGTAGATTAAGCTATTTTATTTAAGTGCAGTCATAAATCTCCTAAAGTACACAATCAACGCAGTAAATAAGGAGGATATCCACACTGCTCTTTAGCCCTTATGTCCTTAACCTCACAACCTCTGGTGAATTATGACCAAACCCTCACAGAAGAATTTTCCTAGGAATTACTAACCTCAACCAAGCCAGAAAAAGCAGCAGCTGATTCATTCCTATCATTGTGTGCACCACCCATTCTGGAGTATTGAATGACAGAAAATAAAGTGATCCACAGAACTGAAATCGCATCTCTGCATTCGCAAGGCTGGCACATTCACAGGGATAAACCTAAAATAACACCGGACCCTCTGTTTAAGGCTGAGTTAAGTTTCATTGCCCCAGGAAGAAAAGTATCACTATAGAAACTGAAACACAACAGTTGCCCACAGTGTACTTGCTCAAATCTTAAGAAGAAAACCATAATTTCTTCAACTGATTAACATTATTTCATCTTCAGTATACATAAAGTGACATAAGTGATTTAAATGGGATCAAATCAGGGTATTTCGTATTCCAGCACAACTTCATTGAAAAGTAGATGGGCTAGGATTATTGTACTGCTACAGCCTCTATTTCAATGAAGGAGAAAGCATAAAACACATCAGCTGAAGCAATGGAGTGCTAAAAACAACAGAAGAGAAAGAAATATTTCATGCTGCATCAACAAACAAACAAACAAAATGTTTACTTCTTTCTTTTGATCAGGATGCTCTGATATTTGATCATCATTTATAAAACACATGCACATATTCCAAAGAAATCTTAAATCAGAAGGAAACTCTGTAGGATGTTGGAAGCCATCTTAAGTGTAATTATCAATAAACCCTTCACAGTAACAAAAATAAATCTTGAACAACACATTCAAAACCATTGCCATCAAACTGAACTTGGAGCCCACTGTCTTTGGCTGCATTGGACATGTGAGAAGCTTCCAGCAGCTTCTCACAGAAGCTACTCCTACAACCCTCCCTACCAAAACATTACCACACAAACCCAATACAGTGTTGTCCACACTGAGAAAGTCAAGAATGCATCATTTTTCTGTAAAAGTTATATAACCTGCACCAGTGAAATTAACTATTGTTTGATAGTTACTATTTTTACCTCTTCTTTCCTTTTACTTATCATTATTCCTGGAACAATATTCAATATTTAAATCCTATATAATGATCAATTATATATTGATCAATTTTTTCTATTTCAGCATTAGTTCAGTTGTCACTGCCCTGTTTGGGGGGGCATTTTGAACAACCAGAATGTTCTCAACACACCATTCATCCTGCAGATTTCTATAGGTGATTACATAATTGTGCCACCCACGCACGAGGCAACCTTATGGTGTACTACTACTACTACTGTTACTACTATTAATAATGGTAATGAACTGGGGAGGGAGAGAGGAATAAGAAACAGGAAAGGCAACTGGTGAACACAGTTGCTGACCTGATAACCAATGACCAGCTCACTCCTGAGTAGTGGTCAGCTGCTCCTGGTCAACTCCCCCATTTACATACTGGCCATGACCTTCTATGGTGTGGAACATCCCTTTGGCCAGTTCAGGTCCCCTCTCCTGGCCATGCTGCCACCCAGATTCTTATACAACTCCTCACTGTCAGAGCATGAGCCACGAACAGTCCTTGACTCAGGGTAAGCAGAGCTCAGCAGCAGCCAAACCAGCAGTGTGTTGCCAACATAATTTTCACACTGAATCCAAAACATTGCACTGTACCTGCTACTAAGCTGAAAATTATATCAGCTGAAACCAGGACAGATCCATTGGACACCTTTGAGGAAATGCTCTTTTCAGTTAGACATCTGTAGACTTTACAAGGACAGGAGTAGTTGTGGGAATGGGGTTATAAGTAAACAGTAGCAGCTTAAAATACAAAATTAATCCAAATCCAAGGAGAATAGTAGTGAAAACTGCATTTTAATGCCTATTACAAAGATTAGGGCTCATACTAACATCTCACTACAGATCTGTGGCTTTTTAATGGAAATCTAATTGTGTTTTGAATATGTGTGTTATCAGTTCCAGTACAAATCCTCAACCAGAATCATCTCTTCGTTACAAGAAAGAATTCTGTATAGAGAAAATGCACTTATTTTAGGAATTCCAAACTATGTAGCTAAAGTGCTGAAGTATATTTAGGCTGCTCATCTGGGGTGAAAAAGAAAATATTGGTCTTAAGAGAACAATAGAGTTCCCTTATGTTAACATAAAACCACAACAAATCAGAGAATGGGACTTTCCACATATGCATGGCAAGCTCATTGTCCTCCAAATTAAGCTACTTTTCCAACATACTGTGAAGAGTGCTTTCTGAGTTTTGTTAAGCTTAGGAATTCCTGCTTAGAAAATGAATCTTGTCGTCTGCAGAGAAAAAAAAATTGATTTTCCCTCCTTTCTGCTTTACCTGTGAATATGATTTCTGAATTAAATATAATCACAGACTTGGGGTGTGAGGTAAGAATGGAAATTAATAGCTCTTCTTATCAATCCTTCACACTTTGCAACCACTCACTAGTTTACTCACAACATCATGGCTTGGCTATGAAATCCTGCTGCAGCCAGACTCTCACATAAAACCCTGCACCGCCTGCAGCATGCTGTGTTTCAGCAGCAATTCACTTTCACTCAAAAATTCTATTGTGGCCTGAAATGCAAAGGGAAATCTTGGCCTTGTGACAGTCAGCCAGGATTTTGCCAACAGATTTTTAGGCTAAGGGTTCATTGGTTCTTCCTGCCACCAACCCTCTTATACCAAGATGCAGCAGAACTAAAGCTGAAGGGATATTGAGCCAGATTTTCATGTGGCATATGACCAGATGCATGTTTCACGCACTCTTTCAACTCCTTCTCGATGACTACTCTAACATCAAAACATCCTGCAAAGAAATTAACTGTGTGTGCTCATGCAATCTGTTTACACACTTAGTTTCCCCCTCCTCCTGGTCAGTCAGTATAGAGTACAGTCAAAAGGCTGACTTCAGCAAAGTGCCCTCTGTCAGAACAAATCACCAAATTCAGTCACATCACTAATTAGTCATAGGACTTTTAAAAACATCTAATTTAAAAGTAGTGTTTTTTCTGAAGAACATAAGGTGCCTTTAATTCTAGTGGTAATCTTTTGTGATGCTACATCAAAGACTTCTAAACTGAGTAGAACTTTATTACTAATATACGTAGAAAAAAACATGTGTGAGCTACAAAGATTTGCATACGCACACTTTTGCAGATATGGCCTGGTACTCACCTTTGGTAGGAACTTCTGTCACTCAATTAATTAGCTAAATTAACAAATGCATCAATAGTAGGCTTTGTGGATTACGTGGATTTTCTTTATTTGTGGATTATTTGTGGATTTTCTTTATTTCCTGTGCATATTCCTGAGGTCTTTAAGTATGTCCAATACCTTTTTAAATTAGTGATGGGACCTGGCATGGAGGCAAGAAAGAATTTTTTTTTTAAAATGAAGAACAGCTTCAAAGATCTGGTTTTTTGGGGGTTTTTTTCATATTTTTTCAAATATATAGTAAAATCACCTGGAACTCTTTTTCAGATTTTCATGTTTCAATAGGAATTCTAGTGATGATGGAAATAGATTTTCTCATTGATTTTGCCTTGGTTTACCCATTTACAAAATGCACGATAAAAATGCACTATTTTATAAGATCAAGAAGATATCAACTTAAATTAATGCTAAAATGTTTGAGTGAAAGGCACTTTGAAAGTAAAAGATAGTTTAATATTAGAAACAAATCATTGGAACTGTGAAACCAAAATGAAACAAATATGTTGGTCTATTTATCTGTCTTTAAATCTTTCCTTGTCTAAAAGCAAGGACTTCTCTTTCAAAAATTCATCTTTCATCAAAATTTTTGCAAGTCTATCTTCTTCCAAAGGAAATAATGGGATCCACTAAGATTACCCCTAAGATTAAAGGTTAGTGTGAAAAACAGGGTGAATTTCCTTCAGCACCAGAGTCTCATGGTGATGACGGTACATGTATTAATGCCCATTTCCAACTGTAGTTCTCCTAATGAGCCTGCTTCCTCTTCTGTTCAGCAACCAGCCTCCAGAGTGGCTTAAGCAATTCCTGAAAGTGAAAAAGCTCTTTGCCATGTAACCAGAGAAAAAGGAGTGAACCACATATGGATATTTCTCATTACGATGAAAAGCATTCCCATAAGATCTTTTCTCGTCTAATGGATGGAGTATGGAAGGAGAGGAAAAATAAAGGCAAAGTTATTTCTCAAATAGCGTGGTGGGATTGCCATGCTTCTCGGTAATTGTTACAATGGATAAATAATGCAACCCTTCAAATTGTTGGCCATTTGGATGGCGGATTTTATCAGCCACCAGCTACATGTTCTCTCATCACAACTCTCATCTATTTACTTTCTGAGCTGAAATTTCTGTTTGATTTTATAGTCTGCTGATTTTTAAACTACATTTTGTGTTTTCACAATTAGTGAGGTTCTTTTCTCAACTCAGTTCAAGGCAGGTGGCTGTAGAGGACTGACACTGAACAGCAGCTGGAAGGACCAAACTGAAAGTTAGCACACTTCCTTCCAGGTGCTCCCAAGTGAACATAGGTACAACCTCCTGCAAAGGAGTCGCTGGCATTTCCCCCCCCCTACATTTCCTTGAATACTAACTTTGCAGGAGTGGATGTTCACAAGAGTAGCAGTTGTAACATCTCAGAACACAGAGAAATCAAATACCTTTGCTAGGAGGAGGGAAAGGAATGATGGCATTTCCCTGATCCCCATAAGGACATGAAGCGGGGTGAATCTCTCACTGCTTTTTAACAACTGAACTTGGTGTGAAAGGAGCAGAAACTAAATGATGTGGCATGCATATTATCAAGCTGGGTAAGTATATTACAGAATCATCAGAGAATGCTGTTGCATCATTAGCTATTGTCACAAAGATGCCACAATGCCATGGTCTTTTAGCTCTCCGTAGCACTGTTTGACGACACAATGTATTTTCTACTGCTAAAGGCTGAGTATCTCTGTGTTTAGAATAGGAATTTACTAATTAAAAAAAAAATGTATTTTATTCTGACCCTGTTTTCCAGATGGTAGCTAAGGATGTCCAGGCTCCAAGGCAGAAGAGAAAATTTGAAACTGCTGACACAGGATCGCAAAATGAAAGACAGAAAGAAACAAGACAACCCCTGTCATTTCAGTTAGGAAACACACATCCTTTTCTGCCACAGGTGTGCCTATAACTTAAGTGAGCAGTTCGCCTACACTGGGGATGGTAAATCAAAGTCACATGAATTACAAAGAAATATATAAAGCAAAAAGCCTAAGTCATCTCATATTGGCAGAAAGCCAAGACCAGATATTTATAATTTACTAATGATCACTCTCCAGAGTCCAGAATGAAGACAGTTTTCTGCCCCAATCCAGACTGAACAATAAGACTTACTTATTTATTTATTTATTTATTTATTTAAATAAAATAAACCACTTGAGTATCTACGGAACCAATAGATTCTCAGCAAGTTAGATCTAAAAATAAGTTCATATACACAAACTGAAATAAAAATTGTTAGTCATTTTCTTAGAGGATATAATAAGAAAAACATAGCAAATGGATTATATTCTGATGATATTTGCATTGGCTGATTAAAATCTGAGGCCATGACATTTGCCTAGCAGCTAATGAGAAACTAATTGTTCTTTGTTTCTCATATGTCACATAAATAACATTGACCCAAAACCACAGATTGTGAGATAGAATCTGTTGAAACAGTGAAGACATATATGCAAATGGGAGATGCATTTTTTAGAAGAACTTCAGCTTTTAAATATCTCATAATCAGACATTGTAATGACTCAAGAGATGAAACCTGATATCCATACTTCACTCAGCTTCAGCTATATGTAAAGTGGTATAAAACCCAGAGAAGGCGGTGAGCAAGAACAACCTCCAATAAGAAGAAAGAAAAGCTCTCAGTCAGAAATTTAGGTAATCATAACGTGCTGTTATATTATTATTACTTTTATTCTCAAACAAATTTGTCAATACATTAGCAGGCTAATTAAAGAGAAATCTTTACCATCTACTATAATGTTCTACATTGATTACATTTCTTTTCATTCCCTACATTTTTGAGGGACAGAAATCTTGTTAGCGTAAAGATTTCCTTTTTCAAAGATGTAATCATCCTTGTCTACTCAAATTCCAGACAACATTGAGGAAATTCACTGANCAGGTGTGCCTATAACTTAAGTGAGCAGTTCGCCTACACTGGGGATGGTAAATCAAAGTCACATGAATTACAAAGAAATATATAAAGCAAAAAGCCTAAGTCATCTCATATTGGCAGAAAGCCAAGACCAGATATTTATAATTTACTAATGATCACTCTCCAGAGTCCAGAATGAAGACAGTTTTCTGCCCCAATCCAGACTGAACAATAAGACTTACTTATTTATTTATTTATTTATTTATTTAAATAAAATAAACCACTTGAGTATCTACGGAACCAATAGATTCTCAGCAAGTTAGATCTAAAAATAAGTTCATATACACAAACTGAAATAAAAATTGTTAGTCATTTTCTTAGAGGATATAATAAGAAAAACATAGCAAATGGATTATATTCTGATGATATTTGCATTGGCTGATTAAAATCTGAGGCCATGACATTTGCCTAGCAGCTAATGAGAAACTAATTGTTCTTTGTTTCTCATATGTCACATAAATAACATTGACCCAAAACCACAGATTGTGAGATAGAATCTGTTGAAACAGTGAAGACATATATGCAAATGGGAGATGCATTTTTTAGAAGAACTTCAGCTTTTAAATATCTCATAATCAGACATTGTAATGACTCAAGAGATGAAACCTGATATCCATACTTCACTCAGCTTCAGCTATATGTAAAGTGGTATAAAACCCAGAGAAGGCGGTGAGCAAGAACAACCTCCAATAAGAAGAAAGAAAAGCTCTCAGTCAGAAATTTAGGTAATCATAACGTGCTGTTATATTATTATTACTTTTATTCTCAAACAAATTTGTCAATACATTAGCAGGCTAATTAAAGAGAAATCTTTACCATCTACTATAATGTTCTACATTGATTACATTTCTTTTCATTCCCTACATTTTTGAGGGACAGAAATCTTGTTAGCGTAAAGATTTCCTTTTTCAAAGATGTAATCATCCTTGTCTACTCAAATTCCAGACAACATTGAGGAAATTCACTGATTTTCCAACTGTTTTCAGTAACTTAAAACCGGGCAAACACAGAAGCAGGATAGAAAGGCACAGAAGAAAGTAAGAACAAACTACAGAAAAGATACATTCAATTCAATACCCAGTACAGGGTACGGTGAACTCTCCTTGAACTTCACTAGCTAATAGGACATAACATTGATGAAGCAGAGTTCTTATAAAATCTGCAGAGAGATTATGGACATTATGAAATCGGCAGAGAAAGACATGGTTTTCAAAAATTTTCAAAAAGTACTTGCCCTTGCTAGTACTACAGGACTTTTGCTTCGATGGTCTTCTGGTGCAAACATACCCAGTATACACTGTTCTAAGTAAAAAAATAAGAAGAATAGTATTGCTCCAAAAAACTTCCTTTTTTTTAATGCTTTTATAATTTCTTTCATCATGAACTATTCTCTTCTTTCTCACATCCCTGTACACTGAACATGACAACTTTGTGACCACCAAATGCTTAGAGACTTTGTAGAGGCCTTTGTTCCTCCTAATATTTAATAGCAAGCTGTCATCCCCTGCCATTTTGCCTCAAAAATGAGCTTTTGTGCAAGAGCAGACCATCATTTCCATGTGAGCTATGGGTGGAATGAGCCTTCCTCCAAACACAAACATCTACCTCTCTGTCCAAAGGTATGGACTACTGTAGAGACCAACACAATAACTTCCTTGGAAAACATTAACTTGACTCTCATCTCCCAGGTTCTCTGGAAAAACTGGAGTCCAAAACCTGAGTTCTCCATCATAGTTGTCATATAGCTTGTGCATTGCATATATCTTTATGCATGAGAATAATTCTATTTTTTTAAGTGTTCATTGTGTCTATATAATTTTTAGAAATAAAATGGGTTTTTTTGTATGCTGCTGTCCAGCTCAGACATAGAGAAATGCAAATAATAAAAGCAAACTCCAATTTCTTTTTCTTCCATAGATTCAAGGATCTCAGCAAGGTCAATAACAGTGTATTTATGGTGCCTATAATAGGTGAGAAAACAACAGATATTAGATGAGCTAGGGTAAATAAAGTACTTTCAAGAATTTCAACTCCTTTTGATTTGATTTATCTAAACTCAAACCATGAAGCAAAGGAATGAGATGTACCCTTGTGCCAGGATAGGGATTTATGACTGCAGAGGAGCTCAGGTCTTCAGCTGGACATCCCAGGAGCCTGAGGGGAAGTTGTTGAGCAAAGGAGGAGGACGCAGTAGCATGAGTTCATGATGTGCAGGGAAGACAGAGGAGGGGACAATATTTTCGAGTCAAAGGTGCCTACAGCCATGGGCTCCATGGCTTCATGTCGCTGAGCTAACAGACTGTAACAGAGGAGTGATGCCAGTCTCTGGGAAGGAAAGAACAGCGTTTGGGGGCGGGGGGGAGGCAGAAGAGGGTGGTCTGCAGACACGACAGTTTATGTGTGGATGTGCACATTGCCTGTCAATACTCTCAATGTCAATACAGTGACATTTGACAGTGAGAAACCTCTCTTGCCAAACACGCACAAGCAGCATCTTCCTGGAGAGACGGCTTGGACTCCATTCACTGACCGGCTGCTGTTACCCCTCCCCACCTCCAGCCACAGACGCTGGAGCAGGGGGAGTAGTTTCGGGCAAAGGCCAGGACGGTGCCAGGAGGGTGGCACAGGTTGCCAAGGACAGGGGACGCGGTGCAGCTGGCTGCAGCATGC
>VZTZ01028213.1:125879-146536 GCA_013400955.1 Drymodes brunneopygia | reverse complement strand
GCGGCCGCGGCTCGGTCACGGCGGCGGAGGCGCGGGCTGGCGGGGGGAGGTGTCCCCAGCGCGGGCAGGGCAGGGCTGGCGGCCGGAGGTGTCTCCAGCGCGGGTAGGGCAAGGCTGGCCGGAGGTGTCCCCAGCGCTGGCCGGGCGGGGCGGGCAGGAGCCGCCTGCAGGCGACCTTGGCTCCGGCGCGCTGCCCTTCGCGGAGCGCTGCTGCGGGGCGGGCGGCCGAGAGCAGCACCCGTGCACGCCGAGACGGGGCTGTGCACGGCAGAGAACCCCACCTCCCTCCTGGGGGGCACTCACAAAAGAAGCCGGGCAGTGCAGTGTGAGGGCTCCTTTTTTATTTATTCCTTTATTTATGTATTTGTTTAATCTGTCAAATTTGATCTAATTTTGTTAAAGGGATGGATGCTTAGAGCTGCTTGAGCCACCTAAAGAAATAGCAAGTTTCCTCGCTTCATGATTACCGTAGGTAACTTTGCTCATTGCAACATTTAGCAATAGGTGGGAATTTGTGTCGCCTCGTAGACAGTAATAGTTAACTTGCACCGACCTCATTCTGTGGATATCAGAATAATAGAATATAGGAAGTAGCAGTAAGTATTACTTAACTTCAACATTACTTAAAGCAATACAGATAATTTTCAGCAGTTTTAAACTTAGTCACTATTCTGATGACACTTTTAGGCTGTTGACTATTGTTGAAAGGACCAGAATTTACCTGTAGCCTAAAGTGAGGTACTCGAAAGTGAGTCTCTAAAAGAGCAAAAGAAAGGGGGGAAAAATGAAATCTGCCCTGGCTGAGAAGACTTCACACTATAAACTTCCTAGCTGTAGCTATAGTCAGGTTTGGTTTTTTCTGTGATCATTTTATATTTATTAAACCAGGATTTGGTTTATTTTATTTTTTAATGTTGTTTATCCAAAGGCAATAATGTTTAAATTCGTATTTTCCCCAAATACAGCTAGGTGAACATTGATGTATTGCAGAGTTAGTTTTCAATGTCTTCTGTTCAAAAACATTGTTCTTCCTCTGAAGAAGTTAGTAATCTGTAAAATATTTGAGTATATTCAGTTTAATATTTGTTAGAATTAGTAACTTCTGCACAGTTTTATCCTGCACTGGCTGCAGTTAGCTGAACCCTTCTAAGAGACTGCAGGTGGTAAAGTGTACATGTATTTCTGTAGCCAGAAACCTGTATTTTTTTTCTTCCTATCACAGAGGCTGTTTCTTCCCCAACATGTATTAATATTTTCCTTTTATAGCAACAACACAGAATTTAAGTGCTGTAAGTATTTATAATTTTTATGCCTTCACTAATGCCTCACCTTTTATTTTCATCATTTTGAGCACTAAGCAGGAGAAAAGTGGTGAGCATGGGGAGGAAAAGATGTTGAATTTGTCAGGAAAATCACATAACTAGAAGGGAACTCAATTTTCTTGCACATATTCTCCACAAATGCCATTAAGTTCATGAGTAAGGAGTAGATAGGTTTACCTGTACCCATGGTTAGTCTGTTTTTGTGTCACCTCTCACACAGATGCTCTCGGACACGATGGCAGCAGCCACCCTATTGTGCTCTCTGCCCAGAGCCAACCCATTCTGCTGCAGTGAAGAGGCATAAGCAGTACCTTTATTTACCCTCACCTGTGTCTGGTTATGGAGATACTACAGGTTATGCATTAGTGACCCTGGATGTTAAAAAGAAAAACAAACAAACAAAACCAAACCAAAACAAAAAAGCAAACAAAAAACCCAAACCACCACCACCACCAAACAAAGCATGCAAGCAAAGAAACAAACCAAACGAAAAAATCCAAGAAATCTAAGAAAGCCATAGATCAGTTTTAAGCAAAACTGCTGAAAAATATTGGCAACCAAGAAAACTGGAAGACTTCTGGATGCAATATTTGACAGATTTATCTTGCTTGACTGTGGCTAAGAATTTATTGATTGTAGAGGAAAGGCTTTATGTTCCTCTGTTACTAGAAATACCTAGGGAAAAAAGTCTGCATGCTTGTGCAAGCATGTTGTGTATGCTACCTTCCTGAAGAATATGTGGATAGGTGCACTGATGAAAGTGTTACTGAAAATCAGAGCAGTGACTGTGAACAAAATGTACACAGGGACTTCATGTGTGAAATTACAAGGGGTGGAGTGGGAAGCCCATGTACACACCTTAGAGCAGACAAGTAGGAAATGAGTTTAAATTCTTCTGATATCACACTTCCTAACTTCAAAGTCCAGCCTTAGTGTGAAAAATGAGAGTTAAAATTGAAGGGCAGCAGCAAAAGTATGAGAACTACATCAAACAGGAAAGATTTTCTTGAAAATTTATGGTAAAGGTGATTTTCTGGAGCTTCCTGGTCACCCTCTTCTGCTGCTTTTGGACTTTCTAAATAATTCTTTAAGATTATTTCCTTCCCAAACCACCTAAAATCTGTGAAAGCCCCTGTCAGTTGCTAGATGTCAAGTACCAGAAATGCACAGAAGTCATTGATATTTATTCTGTTGGAATAATTAATTACAGCAATAGTTTCATACTTGAAACACTTAACAAAACAAGGTAACAAGAACCTCTTGTTTTAGTGCCTTAATATATTAAAAAATAAAAATAAGATCAGTTTAAGTTCTTTCCTTTCTGCCAAAGTATTTGTATAACTTCATGAAGTCTTGATCTGTAATACTTTGAAAGTTTGTTTTGCAGATTATATATAATCAAAGCGTGAGTTCATATTGAACTGCTTGCTAGTTCAATCACTAATTTTCAGTAATGATTCTCCTCCTCAGAAGAGAGTTTGAAATTTTGGGAATCAAAGTTCTGTATGGCATTGCTTTACCTATTTTTACAGAAGAGTTTGGAAGTAATGGAGAAATAAGTTTGCAGTTGTTGCAGGGTTTCCATCTTCAAATAGTGCCGATGCCTATAAGTCAGAGATGTGAGGATCGTTTAAAATTTATCTTAGTTTCAGTCACAAAGTCCCTGCAGCACCTTACGTAGTCTAAGCTTAGTTAATTGCTTAAGTCTACCACCTTCTAGGAAAATAAAAAAATAAGAAAAAGAAATCACATTGCTTTGTTTAGGAGATATCTGGGTCTTTTTAGACAGGTATTGTTAGAGCCAGTTAATTTTCCTAACCTCAGTGTTTGGTGATTCATATAAGGAAAGCTGTTGACCCAAATCCTGAAAATAATTTTGCATGCCTGCAAAGTTAAAAAAAAATGAAAAAAACCTCACTTTAGACAGGGTCTTAGAGAAATGCATATATCTTTATATCTCTTTAAAAGTACTGGAGGTATCATGAATGTGCTTTCATTCTCTATTTATAGCAAGGTATTGGTGGATACACTTGCACAGGTACATGCCTCATATTTGCTATAGAGAACTAAACATTTTTAATTCTGCCTTGTCCTTGAAATTAAAACTTTTAAGCCCCATGGAACTTCAAAACACATTGTAATATATACTTAAGAAACTCTTCTTTAAGTCACCAAGTGTTTTAAAACCTCAATGCTTGAAACTTCTGCTTTTTTATGTATTGGTGACATTACGATCAGTACTTCAAATTTCAGGCACTCAGAAACCTCTGGCAATAGAAGAAAATGAACCTAAGTATCTGGGAAGGAGAATTTGTATTGAAATGAGGCCATTTAGGTATTGGAGAGCGGGGTTCATGAGAGCTGTGTTTTTCTTGGAAGTTTGCTTCACAATTTGCGTTACGTGCCCTTGTGTTGTTTTGTGCTGTGGTGACAAAAATGTCAGCCTAGCCTGGTTCAGCAGAAGTAGAGTTGTGTGGACTAGAAATTGCAGATACAAAAATCAGAGTGAACGAACGTGACCAGGATGTTACTCTACTGAGCAGTCAGCAAGTATTCTTATGGTTAGACAAGTTGTTTCTGTGAAACATAGAAGGTACCGACCATTCTGTTGGGAGTGCTGTGGTGCTGTGCTTGACTTGGGGTTGTGAAGAGAAGACTCCCTTCCCCTGTTCACCTGATGCTTATGTTTAGTCTGAGAGTTAAGACTGACTTCTCTTCTAGAAATTAAATCCTCATACTCAGCTGTATCTATGGCCACAGCAGTGCAAAACTGGCACATTTCTGAGAACTCCTTTTTTTAAAAAAAAATAGGAGATCTAAATACTTCATGTCATTATCAGCAGCAAGTGATAGGCCACATATGGCCTCATTATACGGACAAATCTACAAATACTACAATTTCAACCACTTTCATTTTTCCCCAAGAGCACAATTTAATGTGTATAAAGTGTTTGCTGCTTCAGTGTCTACTTTTTCTACAATGTGTTGTAGCTGCTGGTCTAAAGTAAAGCTGGTTATTCCCTCTAGGCATGATTTTACACTTTCTTGTTCCTGTGGCCCTACTGACCATTCAACAGTCTGACAATCTGCAGAAGTGATAATTTATAAACAGAGTGACAGGAGTGGGCATTGAGACCTGGGGAGCACAGGATGTTATTTTTAGCCAATATTTACCAGTGAATCAAGGTCTTAGTTCTGAGCTGTATGAAAGATCTTAGTACTTGTTTAGTTCACTTTGTGTTTCTAGTTATGAAGTGTTCATTAAAGCAGGCTGGGATATTTAATNATATGAATTTTAAAAAATTACAAGGCCAATTTGGGAGGGGAAAGGAGAAGACAAGAATAAAATAACTTCCCTGACTAGTGTCCCACCATCAGGTATGATTTCTTTAAAAGTAAGTGACCACTGGATTTCACATTAAACTGAATATGCTATGATGAGTTTTTACATCCCATGGCACACTATGTTGTTCAAAACAGGAAGCATATGAAACAGATGGCTTGAGGAGACTGTCAATAAAAACCTGCTGGGCCATCTCTGGTATTACCTTAAAGCAAAAGAGAGGATGAGTAAGTGTGCTGTAATTTTTGGCTTTAACACAGTGTTCAGGAAGCTCAGTTTCTGAAGGCATGCTTACTCAATCACAGTAATGCATATAAAAACAGATACCTATTTGAGGGTAATAGAACAATAAAATTATTTGAAATTGTGGGGATGAAAGGAAGAATGGAAAATTGCAGTGGGAAAAGGGGCACACATTTTTTTTTCGAGATGCTTATCACAGGACTGAGCAATGCAGAAAAATAAATTTGATCAGGACTTTCACATGACATCTTTAAATATTTTTGCATACAGTATAGTAGAAGCTAAGTCCTGCAACCTCTAAATGAATTTTTTTTAAATTATGATTTCAGAGGTCTCCTTGTGAAAATAACAGTTGTGTCTCCAACACCTGCTTGGTTATGGTTTCAAAGTCTCTAACCATGTAGAATCTTCTAACCAATGACAAGCAATGTATATTGTACTAGAGACATGATAATCAGACCCTACTGTAAAAATCTACTGTCGGACAGTGTCTTTTTAGGAGGTATTTAATGTACTGGTAGTATTATAAATAGTAAACAATCCAAATTCTTCATGTTCTTGTCCACAATAAATTGTAGCTTTGTAGTAAATTTGGGTTTTTTGGTTGGTTTTGTTTTGTTTTTTTTAATCTCATTCCTGCAGCTGCATACTGTCTTACTTAACCTTGACTAAGAATGACTGGATCTAGTATTTAAAATCAAAATTACTAAAAGTACTAAATATTCAGTAGTATTAAAAAAGCTATTCCATCTTTGAGTTCACAGTTTACTGAAATGAAGATTTATTTCCAGAAGCTGATATTACTAGGTGTCTGTTCAAAATGTGGACATTGCAGCACAAAGAAAAAAATTTTCTTAGTCATTGCTGAATTTCTGTTAACTATAAAAATGACCATCTGAAATGACCACTGAAAACTTCACAGGAAGTGTAATTTTTTACAAGTTATTTTTCTCATTTTTTATTAGTTTCTTTTACATATTATCATTGCTCAAATGTTTAACTGGCTGTCTCAGCTATACTTTTATTTTTCAGCTCTGAAAAGTCATTGCACATGACTTTGCAATACAGTTATATCAGAACTTTGGGAGATAAATACCACTAAAACGATGTTAACATGCATAAGTTCATCTATTTGAAAATGCACCTTTAGCCTATTTTTACTTACTCTCTTCTTGGCAATGGGTTTTCATTTCCATGTTTTAGGAAAATCCTATAAATGTTGTTATGTTACTACTTCAAAAAGGGAAAGAAAGGAAGAAACATGTGAAATACTCTTGTACTCATTTTGCTTGTGATTTTGAATAGCTTTCAAATTAGAATGATTTTCCCAGATTTTTATAGGCTTGCCCAATCCAGCTGTATATTTTATATGCTAATTTAAGTTCTATTTTTGTTCCCCTTGGGATTTTGAGTGATTATAATTGTTGCTCTTCAAAAGCCAAACAGATGATGATTGCTGCTTCAGGAATATACCAAAAGAGACCAGCTTTCATTAAACCTGCTCATCCACTTCATAATTATCTCCATTTTTTCTCACTAAGAAGCAGGAAAATGGGAACTACAGTTCATTGAATCCAGTACAGTTATTTAAACATCACTTTGCTGAGATAACAGGAGGTGTTAAAGCAGAAGGCTGTTCAAACACTAAGATGTAGCCAGTACTGTAATAGGGGTCCAACTGGAAGACCAGACCCTTCATACCAGCTTGAAATACAATGCGAGAGGCCAGAGACAGCAGAAGTTGCTGTGATCTCTGCTGTGGCTGGGACAACTTCTGGAGAACAAAACATAGATTGACAGCAATTCTGCAAGGTATTTTTTGGTCTGTCTGCTTGGAGGGTAAGAGTAAGCAGAATCATGGGAGAGAAAGAAAGGAGGTTGGAGCAGGCACTGACACAGACAGTAAAGAAGATAATAAATAGGCAAATGATACAAGCTTTGATCATAGGTTCACTCTTCGTATCTGTCAGCCCTAGTGACGTTTGGAATGAGCTGGGCTAGACCAGAAGGTTTCTCTAGAATTTGTTTCAGCAATAAATTTCAGTTTAATTCCGGTTTAAGAACATTCATGGACAAGTTTTGCAGTGAAGATCAATGCTGCAGAGAAATGAATCCTCGTGAATTGTAACAATATCTGTCAGTTCATGAGCACTGGCGTAAACAGGGATAAAAAGACTCAGAGATTTCTCAAGATCTAGAAATATGTAGACAGTTCTTTAGTTCACATAATTGATTAAAAACCTCACACATTTTTATTTTTGCAGGTATCTTCTGATGTTTTCCTTATCTTACAAATTTAAGTAGTATTGGTGGATGTTTGCCTACCTGCTCTCTGAAGTTTGATTCCTGCAGTTTACAGGAAGAAGTCTGACCATATGTGTTGCCATTTGTCCTCTGCTGCTTTCTTTGTGCAATCAGTGGCTGTGTCTCTCTATAAATCACAGTTTACCACTCAAGGGGGCTGATACAAAAACAGTTCCATTGTCAGTTTTTACTTCAAAGACAGACTGCAGCAGCTGTCTTAAAACATGGATCTTTCATCAAAGAAAGCAGGAATCTTCCACAATTCTGGTCTCCCACAGGTCATATATATGCAAAGGAGGTGACGGGGAAAAAAAAGTAGAAATTCACAAAAGGGATTAATTTGGATTTTTATTTCTTAAATTTAAAAACCTACAGGAGAGCACAGGTTAAAATCAGCCAACCATCAGAAAGTCCTTTCCATCAATTATGGAAGCAAAACTTCTGTCAACCCATGCTCTTCTAGCTTATCCAGAATTTTACTGAGTTTTGGCTGTAGCAGTGTGAGCTGAGAGAAAAATTGCGTGGCCTACAGACTGGAGGGGAGAAAAAAAAAAGGTCTTTCAGATAGAACAGAGCTAAAATATCCACTGATTGCAGTTTTGTTGGTACAGCATGGGGAGTCATGCAGTCACTCTTGTAAACTCACAATGCCTTGTCAGCATCAGCAGCATAATCCACATCTCCTTGAGACCAAAAGGCAGCGGGTGCAATCTCAAAGCCCAGGCAGCAGCCTGCCAGGAACATGGCTTTCCCTTTCGATTCCCAAGCAGCTGCATTCAGTATGGCCAGCAGTTTTGGGGCAGTTTCATCTCCAGCTACAGTGTCTTGGAACCAGATCAAGCTTCCCCTGTAATCCAGGAGCCACAACAGTGAGGTCTCATCTGGAAGGATTGTCATGCCTGTGTGACAGGCAGACATGGACTGGGTTTTATAAACCTGATTCAAACACTGGCTGAGCAGCAGCAGAGGTGTATTTGCTTTTGAAAACTGCTTTCAAATGCAAACATTATTTACTTCCTCCAGAGGTTTGACATTTTGTCTATATTTGTCTGCATTTCCATTGTTTAAGGACAAGTTTTGCCTGAACTGAGCTGTTTTCCTCCCTTCCTCATGCTCTGTGGCAGGAGGATTCCAGAGGCTGCAGCAGGAAAATGAAATGAGTTGCCAAAAGAGGAACGATGGCACTGAGATCAGTCCTATCCATAAGTTAAATAAAGAATAGGTGACTGATCTTGAAAGCAGCTAATGTAAGAGTTTGTCAGAGCTACTACCTACTTCTCATTCATTATCAAAAATTTTTCATCATGTCACCACTACCTAGAAATCAGAGCTCAGCCCAGAACAACACGGGTAAGGAAATCCTGAGCTGTGAATCCTGCCTCCATGTTTTAACATTTTTGCTTTGCTCTTTATCCTTTCTTGCTTAATATGAATTCATATTAAATCCAACTAAAAGTGTATTTAGGACTCAGTTTCCCCATTGCTGGTAATTCAAATTTCTATTTGAAAAATGTCCTGCACTTAATGAGGAAAGGAGCAGGAGGTTGCAGACTGTAGATTGTAGAGAATATTGTATTACTTCTTTTTATAAATGGTTTATTAAACAAACCACTACCTCTAGGTTCTAAATTTATTACCTGTCCTAAGGTAGCTTAATTGCATATCTACTTTCTGGACTATTCAAGATGTGAGTCTGCACTAGTGAGTTTGCAGTGTAACAGTGTTCATTCTGCTATATCACTCTCAGATCAAACACCAAACTCTTTGCAGACAGTGCATTTTCACCATGGCAAATGGTCCTTCAGAGTCCTCTTTGCAAGCTGGCCACACTACATACTTCTAGTTGCAAAGTGGTCTTTGACTCTGCAGCTGAAGAAGTATATAAGCATCTTCTTTTAATACTTGCTTATGTTTCCTTCTTGTTACATTATCATTCAGAGTAAGCATCTTGAGCCAAATTAACGTGGAAGATATTGAAAGTATATGCAAAATAAGCATTGAAAGAAAACTGTTCAAAAGCAGAATATTTCATGACTAATTGAAAACTATGATTTTGCATATTAGGAGTACCTCAATAGAATGGAAAATAACCGTAATTTATATTTGGCTTTTTTTTTTCTTTTTTTAAAGTGGTTCTCAGATTTTTGTTTTCTCAGTGGTAGATATTTGATCTCATCTCCACATTGTCTGCTTCTGGTGTGATTTCCTTGTTTAATTTAAAACCAAAATCTGCAGAACTACAAAACAGAACCAGTAAATACTAATAAATGAGCTGTGATGTTACAAAGAAATTGTGAGGATAATACTCAGTATTTAATGGCTATGAATATAAATTGACTGGGTATGTTGAGCAGGAAGATTTATTTTAAAAATATGGTATCTTTATTCTGAAGTCTTTTTTGCAGAGTTCTATAAATTGAAAAAATAAACAGAGAAAATGAAAGTCTACTATAAATAATAACAATGAAACCAAAGAAAGAAAGAAGAAAAGGCTTAACTGAAAATTCTTGGCATAGTAGGAGTTAAACAATGTAAGACTAGAAAGAATTCTTTCCTCTGTTACCTAAAGGCAGCACAGTAAGAATAAAAGAGATGTTCCATGGTATATAATGGCAGAATAATTAATGAAAATATCTGTTGCTACTCGAACAATTGAAAAACATCTTTATTACATTTTACATTAGGGCAATTGACTTACGATTACTAAAGCACTTCCTAAAGCAACAATAATATTTATTTCTCATATGAAACTGCAAAATTAAGAAGGTGGTACATTTGGTGTACATTGCCAGTCCATTTGAGAACAGCTCTTACATACAGTACAAAAATTAATTCAGGCAAAAAAATACATGTACAAGATCCTTGTGTTAAGCAATAGAAATTCCTTGCAGTTAAATACATGAGAATTGTTCTACACGTTTGACTTCCCATGCTATAAATACTTCCATTTATCTCAGTCAGATTACCATAATAAGGAGAGCAAATTATATGTTGAAGTTTCCACAGTGTTACAGCTCTACATCACTACTCCTAAGTCTTACCCAAATGGAAATAAAAAAAAAACATTTTCCACAACAGCAGCAGCAAAACTTAAAGGCAAGGAAGAACACAATCTCTCCACTCATTTGGTGTATACAGACATTTGCTGGAGTTATAACTTTGTTTTTAAAGAAAAATAAAAAAGTATAAAAATTCTGTAGTTAACTTTTCTTTCAAAACTGCTTTCTAACTTTTCAAAAGCATTTTGACTAATCAAGACAGTACTGGGCTATGGCTGAATCAGCACCTTACAGAGCTGGGAGAAGCAACAATTATATAAAAACTAAGCCCAGCTCTGTCATTTTTAATAACCTTGTTTCTCCCTGCGTCAGTCTTTTCAATAACAAGGAAAGACATAGCTTTGTGGACTGAAGGAAGATGTTAGAGGCGATGTCTCCGAACAGCAGATCCTGATCAGTTATTCTTAATGTGCTGTGGAGATGCAAGAAGAGCATCCCTCTTGAAGTATTAAGTTCTAGGGGATAGTACTGGTTTTGGAGAGTGAAAAGGATCTATTCTGAATTAATTTGGTACTTCCCCACTTCCTGTCCCATGCTTAACTAGAGTAATGGTTCTCTTTATTTAATTTTGCTATGTATCTCCTTGCATGTCCAGGATCTCTGTTTCTTCCTTTCTTGTGTATTAAAAAGGGAGTCTTTCCCAATTCAAATAACTATAGCTGAAATACTTTCTTGACTCCTTTTTTTTAAAATACCTCAGTTTTCTCTCAGTAGAGATAAAATTTCATGACCTCACACTACTGTCACTTGTTTTCTGCACTCACCTTCCAGGCACTGGGTGATGCAGCATTACCACAACTTAGCACCAGTTTATGGCAATCTAGTTGGTGGTGCTGTAGAACAGGCTCTAATAAGAAACATTTTTTTGCTTATGACTTTACTAGCCTTTTTATCCCATTTTGTGGAAGTGGGCTGCACTTTAGTGAACCATCTTCATCAAAGTATCCAATTAAGTATTGATTTTCTTAAGATATGTACACACTATATATCTTAACACATATTATATAGAAGCTACGGTGATTCTGCATAGGTACAAGATATAAATAGTTGATCCTCTGTCTCAGTCTTCCATGGAAAATGCAGTTATTCCAAGCAGAGAAGACTGCAGAATAAGTGTCTGAACATCACATTACACAATATATTTGCATGGCCCACAATGCTCATTTGCACAGTTAGTGCACGGTAGGCTTTTTGGACCTCAAACACCAAGTCAAAATAGAAAAAATACCAAAAAATATTAGCCTATTTGAGCATGCTAAAGAAACATGGGAGATCTGAATACATAAAACAAAGACTGGGAGAACTAATAAAATCCTATTTGAAGGCAAATAAATACCACATATCTGACTTATAAAGTGAGAAGAAGGCTGTAAGTTTCACAATTCAATTATTTTATTCTGGCTCAGAATGCTCATTGACAGTTACAGGGATGCTTTACAAGGATTAAGGAGGAACTATAGCCAAAAAATATTAAGTAATTGGAGTGTAATTTGATATTTACCTTTTGTCTTAGTGTAGCAGCTAGGAGCACTGATTATGTGGTAGGTAGAATAAATACATCTGGTATAAATCTTGTCAGTTTCAAGATTTGCCTTGCAGTGGAAAAGAGGGAAAAGGTTGGAAAGGCTAAGTAAGCCTTTTTACAGGATTTTTAATAATTGTGGCTTAATTGCGTTTGTTGCTGACATCATTTATCATGCACATTGGAAATGTTGATCTCATGTCTTTGGGAAGAGCAGTATGTTTCCAGAATCAAAAAGCAATATCCAGTCATCCTGTAATACTCATTTTCCTGTTTCTCCCTATCACCACATTAAAAAAAAAAAAGAACAGAAAAAAAGGAAAAACAGTAAAAAGTTAAGTTCCATGTGGTTAAAGGTGAGTCGAAGAAGGCAGGCAAGTCTTAAGTTTGCAAAGCAAATTTGAGTTGCAAAAGAGATACTTTACAGCTTTTTGACCCATGACATGACTATTTTCAGTTTTGTATTAAATATCACATGATTTAAATCAGCATTAAGTCTCACAATGTATTTTCCATATGCTGTAAGGGATGAAGAAAATAAGATAGACCTGACTGGGGAAAAATTGTGGAAATCATACTATCATGAAAATACATTTTAAAACCAGTTCCCATCATTAGGAACTGTTTCTAGACCATGAAAATTTTATCCTGGTCCTTAATCACATATGTTTCAGTATTTCGCTATTTGAAGGTAAAAATCAGATTCTTCATTGCAGTTTCATATTCTACAGTTTACATGTGAATCTTTAGCATTGTTGATCATGTCTGATAATGATGCCTAAGATGCAGAATTTTCTCCTTGTAGAGAAAGAATTTGGTGGGTGTGTGCATCTGATGCGGGTTTTTTTTTGTTGCCTAAAGTTATCATTAGTAAGTTAATATTTCACCATTTTAAATGCCCAAATGGGAATTATGAATGGATACATGATTTTTCAGAATGCAGATTGGAGCTAGCTTAATTCTGGATTCCCATGTCTCATGTGAACCAAATAAAAGCAAACTGAAAATCAAAAGCCAAATGCTGAAAGGCACTTTGAAGGTAGAAGTCTGGAAGATCAAAAACAAAACCAAACCAACAATCAATCTTTGAATTCATCTGGAAAAAATGCTAGAATGCAAATAGCTTTACTCATTAGACTTGTATTTGCTTGTTTTCAGTGCTTACTGACAAAAGGAGAAAAATATGTAGAGAACTTGTCGAGTACTTTACAGGTTTTTTAGCCTATCAGACCTATTTCTGTCTTAGGTGTGTTTCTTTGTATTTTTTTTGGTTTTTTGTTTGTTTGTTTGTTTTGGTGGGGTTTTTTTTTTTTTTGTTTTGGTGGTTTATGTGATTTTGGTTTCTTTCCTCAGACATTCAACTGATTTTAAAAGACAAAAAGGGAAAACCACTGTTTAGTACTATAGTCATTTTTGTGGTGGGGAATGATACAAAAATCTTATTCTCTGAGGGAATATAGGATGTATATCTAACTGTGAACCTCAGCAACTTGTTTAGGTAATGTAATCCAGTACTTAACTACTCTTAAAGAATGTTTTCCAGTTGCTAAACTAGATTTCATGTGTTATGAATTAAACCATGTTCTTTTTTTTTAACTTATGCATGAATAATACTTGATAATAATCTGCCAACAGTGATTATTTCTGAAAGCATTTTCCTGTATTCATTGTCAGAGTTTCTATTTCTAAACAAATTTTCTCTTAAATTATATTCAAGTTTTTTAAAATCTTTGCTTTAAAATACCCTTTTATGGACTTTCTCCAGTTTTTCTTAAGATAAGGAAAGACTGGATGCAGTGTTCTATCTTCAGCTCATCAATGTCAAATAAGAAATGTATTCACATATGTCTTTTTAAATCACACTCTTGTTTATACATCTCAGAGTGAAATCTCTCTTCCTTGTAAGATCATATTTCTATGACTCCTGATAGTATCCTACAACCTTGTCTTCAGGACTGCTGTTATTCTTTGGTTTTTATTTGCACATTTGATTATGATCTTATTTTTCTAAGGATCACAGTCACTTGCCACTTACCCTCATTGAAGTTTATCTTGCTGCTAAGTCTGTTCTGCAAAGATCGTTTTGTGTTCAGCACTTAAATAAATGCTTATTACCATTCTGCTTGCTGAAGTCCACGGTTTTCATTCACTTTGTTGAATCTTCCAAAACATGGACAGAAATACTAACTAAAAGTTATACTCTAGTAAGTCCTTATTTTATAGAACTCATCATTTGGTGATGAACTGTCTCTTAAGTATTCTCTAGATATATTTTTGTATACCCTTTTTCACAGTAATTTAGCTAACACTATGCCTCCTTTTTATCCCATGAGAATGCAATGCAAGCTGGCAACAAACATTTTAAAAATCAATGTATTCTACTTCTCTGCTTTATGTGGCATGCTGATTGTAAACAAAATAGGATTTGCCCAAAAGTTTGTTCCTCGAAGATCTATATTTCTTAGTGTCTTAATTTTGGGGGCTTCTTTTGAACTAAGAAGCAGAAATAAGACTCATTAGTCTCTCTTTTTCCTGAATCTCTGTTAATATAATAACAAAAAAATTATAGCCTTTATGCCTGTTCTGTAGGGTATATATTTATTACCTAATGACCAAATACACAGAAGAACATTCAGGAGAGTCAGTGTCCATGACATCATCAGAATAATTTGCTGTGATTTTATGACATACTTTGTTCCACTAAGTCGTACAACAGTGCAGTACATTAATATTAGTTTGAATAACCTTTTAGATATTTACAGCTACATGATCATTTATGATCTGGATTTGCTGATGACTCATCTCCAGCAGAATCAAAGTAGTACAGAGTTATGCACAGTACTTCTAATGCAAAAACTGAGTTGTATAAGCAGCAGAAACAAAACCTACAGCATTTAAAGACAAGAAAACTAGGCCAGCACCAGTAAAAGACCATTATGTCATCCACAAGTGAGTAATTTGGACATTAAAAAGGATAAGGAGTAGTTATTTAGATACTTTTAAGCTTGATAGTTCAGAGAAAGATCTTGAGGATGTAAGAGAAGTGCTTTTTGAAAGTGAGATTTGTTTTTCATATCTATTAATTGCAAGAAATAATTGGCAAATTCTAATTCTACAGCTTTTGATATCTGATATTAAGCCACTTCTTTATAAAAAATTGTAACGTAACATATAGACATAAAGGAAAAGTATGAAGAGCTACGTAAAGTTACGTGGCAAGCCTGGAGTAGACGTGAAAAAAGAGGTAACTGCCTTCAACATAATGCTATGAAAAAAGCATTTTTAATATGTCTTCTCAGTGTGTAGACAATAGTCCACTCCCCACATTTGAGCAGTTGTAGCAGGTGTGGGTAAAAAAAAGATTAACTTTATTTGGAGAAGGAGGAAGATAAACTAGTTTCATGCACCTGAAATCCTGCCCTTATATGTTAGTGCAGAACACAGTGTGTACCTTTACTGAATCATAATTGCCAGCTGGGGTCATATTATCTTAATTGAATAAAAAAAATTTCAAGTTTATACTTAAAATTATGTGGAATATATTTAAGCACTTGCTTTCCAAGGTTGAAAAAATTGTATTACCTATGTGGTCTGATTATCTGAAAATGATCTAATTACATATTATACAAACAATTTGAATTTACAAGGACTTTTTCCATAAAATAATGGTAGCAGCTCTTGCTTTGCTGTACTATCAGCAGGAAATGTGCTGGCCTACTAAAAAAGCTATCTTTGAGTAATACGTGCTTTCCACCTCAACAAATGAAAACAGACACAGGCTGTTGGATAAAAGTAAAATCCATCTTTTTAGTCAATATTCCTGTAGCTTTAATACCATGAGAGGATATGCTCATTATGATTACTTTATAACCAAACATCTTTTTTTTGGAGAAACTTATTGTTATGGTGGAAGTCTAATCTAACTGAATTGACAGTATTTGGGATGATTCACTGGAGAACTTAAAAAGGACTTGTTATTTTGGGATAAAGAGCAGCATTAAAAATATTGATTGCGTTCTTGCTTTTCATTGTCTTTTTTACACAAGGTTATTTCTCCTCACATTTACACAGTGTTTTGCTGGCAAGGGTATCAATCACTTTAGGCTCTGTTTACGTATTCCCCACAAATTAGAAGGGGCAAGGGCAAATCATTATAGCTAAGTTCTCAGGCTTGTGAATTTTATCAAAACGACCTGCCTTCTTGTGAACTCTGAAATGCATCTCAAAAACCAAGTGTTTTTCCTGATTCACGGACAGCCACTTGGCAGTAATTTGCATGTGCTAAAACTGCACATGGACCTTAGTTGCTGAACAAGTTTGACCTTATCCACATCTGCCTTATGCTCTTTCACATCACTCTGGTTTTGCTCTTTGCCACATAATTTGAAAAGCCCCCAGATCTCAGGGACAAGCAAAAAGGTGTATCTAACAAAGTGCATGTGCCAAAGGTTCTTCCTTTCTGCCTTAATTCTGCCTTTCCTCTTGGCTCTGAGAAAGCTTACTGTCTTAAAATATGAAATAAATGACTCATCTTCTGGGTCATTGTTACTTCTTTCCTGCTAGCTCCTGCTATCAAATATGGTTAAGTGACAGGCTAAGGCCAAATATATGTGGTTAGATTATCAGAGAGGATAGAACTAGTCTCACCTCTCTGCCCTCCATTTAACAAGTCTGAGTGGTAAGTCTTTAGGTTTCTGTTCAGGTTCAAGTTTCTCTTGGCTGAAGTACCTTGTCTTATGTTAAGAAATAGTTAATCTTGTCTTAATTATTTGAAGAAGATGGAAAGGTAACCTTAGTGGCCAAAATTAGATTACTTAATGGCTTAAAAGCCTATGCAGTTACTCTGGCTCTTCAAGAACCAATCACAAGGAATTAAGTGCACATAGCAAACCCCTCTTTAGAAAATAATGCCCTGTGACCTTAGGTTATATGCTCCAACTATATTCCTTTTAATTGCATTTTCTACAAAGCTTTCTTCAAAAAATCACAGATCAAAGGTAAGCTGAACTCAGTCTAAAGTAAGTATTTGTGCTGGTAAAAGGTGGAGCTATAATATTTTAATCTGTTGCTGTTAATCAAACTAAAAACACAGTTTGAAACAGGATTTTTTTTCCTCCTATAAAATGTATTAGTGTGTGTACCATGGCTCATATTTTTTCAAGTGAATAATTCCAAAGGTCATTACAGATCCTTTTCACAACAGCAATTAATTTTTATTTAGCTGTGCTCACAAACACATGCTTGTATTGTCTGCTACAGAATTGAGCTTGTGTGATTTCATGTGAGCTTCACTGTTGTGTATTAAAAACCACAGTGCAGTTCCTTTTCCCACAGAGGAAATGGGGAATTGAAAATAAGCTACTGCAGTTTCAAAGTGAAAGTGTTTTGTCCTTTATAAAGAACTTGACAGCCAAATGGATGGTTTGTAATGGAACACACAACAGCTAAACAGACAAGGAACCCCCACCTGAGTTCAGGTACTGCTGGGACAGCGATTTGGGCTGGGGATGTTAAGGTGTTTTTATTAAAGCAGCATCAAGAAAGAGAAACCTATTTCTCTTTGCTGAAAAGATCCTAATGACAGTTTACTTCACTGGATTATCAGCAACATGCTGGCTGCTGTGCCACCTGAATTTCAATTTCTTAATTTACAGCACAGATAAAATAGAATAGAGCTCGATCTCTCCTGCTCTCTACACTAGGCTGGACTTATCAAGCATGAAGTTTGGCACATTGCAAAGCTATTCAAGTCATTATCTGTTGAGGACCTCTTGAGCCATCTCTGTCTCTGCAGTGTGCTGATAAGACAGCTGTTTCTGTAGCTGCAGTGTCTCTCTGGGCCTCGGTCTTCTTTCCGTGCAAACTACAGCTTTGTCATTGTGCCCTGATGCTGTCACTTTCTCTGTTGTGCAACAATTTGATCCAAGCACAAAAGAGGTTGATGGCAGCAACTGACTGGCAGGTGACACAGTCTTATTTTAAAATTAAATGTGCATTTCACACCACTGGAAATACAAATCCTCAAAAGAAGCTACCTCAGCTGCGGTGCAGCAGCAATCTGCCTTTTTTTTTTCTGGATATAATCGTTTAGATAAATAGACAACTTCTTTCAGGTATTACGTTTTCCCAGATGAAGGTTCCACAGTTGTCTGTAGAAAATCTGAGTAGTTGTGGTTACCTTTTGTGGAGATACCTTTTTAGTCTCAATTGAAAAAAAAGGTGAAACAGTCCCCTTTCCTTTCCCCACCTAAATGCTAACCTCTTTTTGATAGCATTTTATATTAACATTCAGACATTGCTGTGAAATAGAATAGAAAATGATAGTCCCAGTTGCAGTGTTTATACTACTGTAGTTTTGTACAATGTCTGTATCTTGTGACTGGAGAGAGGCTCAGAGAAGAAGCAGGTAAAACAATCCTGCATCCATACTGAAGGCCACGAAGGTATGCTTTGTCCCAGGTAGTGTGTGTCTCAAGACTTTGCCTGAAACCCTCGTGCCAGTTACCGTTTGTTTGTGAATGTAATGGGAACAAACCTAAGTTACCCCTGGGAAAAGAGCCCGTAGAGTACGGGGATGCAGTAACACACACGCACAACACACACACCCATCCATATGCGGCGTCCGAACACCACGAGCCAAGAACCTTTCGTCCGAAGTGCTCGGGAGGGAGTGCCAAACCCGCACCGCTGTCACGTACACGACGGCGGTGTTTCCCTGAGGGCAGGGAGGGGACATTGCCCTTCCGCAGGGCAGCCTTTCCGCAGCCGCGGCGGGGCCGCGCCGCTGTCCGTGGTGCTGAGGCGGTGGCCGCGCGGTTCGCTCCGTGACAGCCCCTCCCGTGGGCAGCCGGCGTTTCTTCCCTTGCTTAATTTCTTATTTTTTTCACTTTCATTAAAAAGAAAATAAATTAAATTCCCCTCTGTGCTAGCTAGTAAACCTTTTTTTCTTCCAGCGCAATTCCAGTTGCAATTCCTGCCTTTACTGTCATTCCCTGACCACTCAGTCCTGGCCAGAGAATTCAACAGGGTTCAGCACGCCTGAACAGCCAGTGTCCTTCCCTCCTGCTACAGCCTTCCAAGTCCAACGCCTGTTTAATAACCCATACACGTCTTAGCCAAAGGCTATGTCCAGACGNGGCGGGAGATGGAATCAGGAGTCCTGAATATCAGACCTGACAGGGAAGCTGCTGAGAGCAGAGTCCTTTAATTTCCTGAAAGTTCAGAAAGACACTCTTCTGGTTTCTAACAGCATACATTTTGCATTTTGGCATCTCCTTTAGACAGAGTTTCTTTAGTTCTAAAACCAGGTGTGTATTCACATAGTTTTAAAGTTGTGGGGGGCAGGGGGGGAAGGAAAGGCCTGACATGGGTAGGGGTATTGAGTGAATACACCAGGCTGCTTAAGAAATCATTGATGATGTTCTGCTAAGGAACACTGGTTTTTGCTGAAACACATGAAGCAAGAAAGTAATGAGCAACTAAATCTAGTAATTCTGAAGACAGAAACATAGTGCACAGTTTTTATAGATGTTTCTGCTTCGTAAACAAATATTTTTAGTACTTTTTTCAGAGAGATATATAAATATATGTAAGACATGTTGATAAATGCTCCTATAGAATGAAGAACTTGAGCAGATTGATTCTGGTATCATTAAAAAACTTTCAGAAGCAGTTTTGCTGTATCAAAGGGTAAAATTTGCCATAATTAAATAAGTCTGAGCCTCAGACATAAGCTGAAAAACTTTTAAAAAAGTGTAGACCTTTCTGAATACTTACACTGCTAAGAGCACAACTTATATATGCATCCACAAATCATGTGTGAATAGACAGAACTTTTTTATAAGACAGAACTTTTGTATAAACAGCTTTGAGAAAGTAGCCACCCCCACCTCGTTCTTTATTGAGACCTTAGAGACAGTAGTTTGTTATTTGTTCCACCAGGGAGTTATTCACCTTTCAGAATGTTGCTGATTTTAAATGTTGGTGATACATTGTTAATGATCAGATTGTGCATTCTAGAAAAACATCAGATGCATTAAGCATGTAAGTAATTATGTAAAATGCAAAATCAGTCCCTGTACAACTCTCAGTTGTTGTCAGAGTGGTAGGATAGGTACATCATAAGAAACAGATGATACAGAATTCATTGTATTAATCATTTATAAACACACACGGACACCCTCATTGAAACACTATGTCTCTATTTGAAATCACATGCCTCTAATTGTGTGCCTTGCTACACGCAAATACCCGAATATTCTAAATAAGCATTTGCCTTCTGCAGGGTGTAAGTGCTTTGCTATTGGAAATACGACACACACTTGTGTTAGAAAAGACAGAAGAAAAGCCACATCTGGGAAGCACTTCTGATTCTGAAAAGAAATGATCAAGTGCAGTGAAGGTCAAACAGTACACAGAATAAAAGGCAAGTTGCAGAATAGAATGCAGAATTGTTTCTTCCGTACAACACCTCTTTCTTTGCAAACATTTCTTTGCTCTGCAAGACAGGAACTGACTACATCGTGAAAAAAAGCTCCCTTCCCTCCTTCCTTCCTTTCTTCCTTCCTTTCCTTCCTTCCTCCCTCCCTCAATGTTTGTTAGAGGTATTGTTAATATATCATTATTTAACACTCATTAATATATCCACTCCCAGAAGGGCAAATGGCAAGAGCAGTCCCTGCTCGGTGACAACAAACTTAGCACACGTGCGGACAGAACTGGGCGGAGTGGAGGCATAAAAAAAACCAACAAAACCAAAAAAAGCCAAACAAAACCAAACAGAAAAATAACACAAAAAGAAAAAAAAAGAAAAAAAAAAAAGGCTGCTTTCTCGGCAGCACAGCACTTCTTGCGAAGGAATGGTG
>VZTZ01028213.1:102999-115208 GCA_013400955.1 Drymodes brunneopygia | reverse complement strand
TTTTTTTTTTACTTAAATTAACTGTGCACTATCAAATTTAGCTTCCACTTCTACATATCAGTCTTGAGTGATCTTTGTGTGTACTGAGAGAATGTCCAAGATCAGGAACCTAATTTTTGTGGCTGCTGGTACAACTTGCTCAATTATTCAAATACTGAAAATTAATTACCATCTCATTGTATCTGTCTTCCTGTTTTATAAATTGGGTTGACTTGCCCTTCTAAAATTTGATTTATGTATCATTTTATGACTTGCTTGACCTAAGATGGCTGTGTTGTTTTTATCTGCATACATCTCAAAAATTCTGACTGTCAGGCTATTAGGAAGAGCTGTAGACATGTGGTTATTCATATATTTAGTCCGAATTAGGATAACTGTGAGTAAACTGCTATCAGAGGGAGTACATGCAGGCAGGATTTCACATTGACCTACACAAAAGGATAGGAAGTGGTACACTCAGGAGCAGCATAATAATGCCTGGCCAGCTTTGAGCACTTGAATGTGAGTGGTACATTTTTGCCATGTGTGATGTGTATGGACTGAATTAGTTAATGACTAGTTAATTAATCCTCCTTAGAACAATATGGAAATTGTACAACAGGATTAATAAATGGGAATAAGAGCCTCAGCTTCATGAAACATGAAAAGTATTGTGGGTGTAGCAAAGATAAAAAGACATCTTTTGTATCTGAATGCAATATGAATAGATTGTGTGGTGCCCAAATTTTGCCTGTTACCCAAATTTTTGAATTTTTAAAGCTAATTGGCCTCTTGAGACATCTGTTTAAGGTGTGCTTGACTCTATGTAGCTTTTAATGCTGTTTGAAAACTCAGCAGACCTGGCAGTGATGTTGGCAGGACTAGGGGCGGGAGGCCCTGAGCCCTGGTGGGCAGTGAGCTGAGTTGGGTCATAGAGGCAGTAGATGAGGGAAAGCTTTTCCTTCCATGAGAGCTGCTGGGCAGTGGGCCTGGTGTCCACAGAGATGGATGGTGGTGTCCCCCTCCTTGGAGAGTTCTCAGCCCATACAGTATAAAGGCCTGAGCAATCCCACCATGTGACTGATCTTGCTGTGGACGTGAGACTGGAGATGACCTGAAGTTCCCACTGACCCAAATGACTCATCTGCCTCCCACTTTTGCCGACAAAACAAAGTGCATTTACTGGATAGAGAACTGAGGCATGGCCGTGGAGTCTTACCAAAAAAAAAAAAAATAAACAAGCTTGGCTGTGGTTGAACCAGAAACACCAGCACAATATGAAACTACTGGCTGTTCTTACAGGTGCATTTCGAGGTGAAATTCAGTCATTTGCACAGTTTTAACAGTTGTAACACTGCTTTGACACTCTTCCAGTCCTTCAGTCTGTAGGTATTTGGGGTAGTAATAGGACAAATAATACTGTTACCTACTAGGCGCTGCCCTTATGATTTTACTTTACACTTAGTGCATATCATCAGTTAGCCCTTTCTCCACAAACTTCTTCATGAATGATAGTAGACCCAAATGTTTACTAATTCCTAGGGGGTGTATGACACTGTTCTTTTGAAAGAGAACAATTTAGTTGTCTTTTCCTCTGTGCAAGTTGGCTTATTAAAAGAATAAACAGTGATCTGTCCAAACTTGTTTTCCTGGTGGGGATCAGCCTAGAGGCACACATATTTAGATTTTAAGCAATCTTAAGAGCCCTCTGGGAGCTAAAAGTGTGTACCTTTCCATGAACCACTTGAGAGCAGTGGCTATCAGAAGGCTTTTCTGGAAATCGTTAAGGGCAGTTCTGGACCAAATGACAGTCCTTTGACAACTGGAATGATTAGTGTGATGATGTTAGTGATGGCCTCTGTATAAGAGGTGAGCTGTAACAAGCAAGCTACTGGCCAACAGTGGCCCAGTCTGTGTAAAGTGGAAGATATTTGAAGTTGTTGCTTGTATAACAGTTTAAGTGTGAGGTTTGCTACCTTTTGTTTGGTTTGGTGGTTTTTTTTTTTTTGTTTTGTTTGGTTGGTTTTGGTTTTTTTTTGTTTTTTTGAGACTACTGCTTCAGATGGCAAAGGGCGTTTTGGGCACACCTGTAGGAGAACACGTCTGAGCTTTGGCCTCATTTCAGAGACAGGCTATATGATGTTCTGTGGATCAGGGTGCCTTGGTGTGGGTAATATGTCTTGCTTGTTAGACCAGCTTTTGGTAGCGTAGGAGAGGAAATGCAGCTTAAAAGAAGATGAAAAATGGAAAGATATGGCTAATGAGTCAGGAGATCGAAAATGGCTGTAAAGATCAAAGTAAGCCTGCTCACAGAGCAGTATCAGTCTGATTTATTTTATGGTGTGTTAGACTTTAATATCCCTGTTTATCCACGTGTAACTTCTGCATTTCTAGCTTCCTGATTTCTGGAAGTGGCTGTGGCATTGCATAGTTAAGTGGTAACTTAAAGAGGGGAGGCAAAGGACTAGGTATAATATATGTGCTTTTATGCAAGAGGGCCTTCTGTATAGCAACTAAAAACTAATATCTTTGTCTAAGACTGCTTTTGACAGTAGTGCTTCTGTCACACACTTCTGTGCCCAGTTATGAGCTGGTAATGTGTGAAAAGTATGCATCTTTGCCAGTTAACAATATGCAACCAACTGATCACAGCTTGTTTGTACCAACAGTACCTTACTTGCTTCCATTGTTCTGTGTTATACTGGGTGTCCTCAGGAGGATTAGGGTGCAGAGATATGGTAAGGAACTCCTGACCATGAAAAGAAGTGATGGTAGAGAGGGTGAGGAGGGATTGTAAGTAGTTGAGGTATTGCTTCTGGCTCACGTATTTTAATAATAGCTAGCTGCCCTTGTTCTTTGTTTACTTCACTTTACTTCAAAATCATTTAACTTGAAATGTGATTTGGACAATTCTCTTAGACCTTGGAGGTAGGAAGGAATGGAATATGTGTTTAAGCAGCTTATGCCAGCGTCTTCTGTGGGATAAATAGTGTAGTGGCCATGAAAATCAGGTTATGGAGAATTGGAAAATGTGACTGAACATGTTGTTCTTCAACTGTGTTCCTCCCTGCCTGCTGTACTTTGAGTGAAGTGTGTGGTCTCTTAAGGCGCTGAAAAATAAGGATCATAGAATGATTTGGGTTGGAAGGGACCTTTAATGGTCATATAGTCCAACTCCTCTGCAAAGAGCAGGGGCATCTTCAGTTTGCTCTGAGTCCCCTCCAATCTGACCATCAATGTTTCCAGGAATGGGCCACCTGTCACCTCTGTGGGCAGCCTGTTACAGTGTTCTATCCATGCCTAGGTGTGTCAGCCACACCATACAGCTTGGTGTTGACAATCCTGGCTTGAACCTCTAGTGCTTTCTACCTCATGACCATTTTTTTCCATGTAGCAGTTTGGTCTGTGGAGATCAAACTCATAATGGTTGCTGTCTTCTGTAGTCATCCTACATCTTAAAATGTATGTTAAGATGAACAAGAAATTTTTCTGCTTAAAGTAGAGGAGTTAAGTGGATCTAAAACTGCTCATGTGGGACTGCTAGTAACTAGCCATTGTAGTGTTATCCCAGAGGATTGTAATCTGTGGGACAGGGTCTAGTTGGAGGCCTGTCCCTAGTGGTGTCCCCCAATGTTGAGTAGTGGTCTCTGTCTTGTTTAACTTATCCATCAATGACTTGGATGAAGGGGCAGAGGCTCCTCAGGAATTTCACTGACAACACAAAGCTGGGAGGAGTGGCCGATAGCCCAGAGGACTGGGCAACCCTTCAGAAGGAGCTCAACAGCCTGGAGAGGTGGGCAGAGAGGAACCTTCTGAAATTCAGCAAAGGCAAATGCAGGGTCCTGCACCTGGAAGGAACAACCCCAGGCACCAGCACAGGCTGGGGGTGACGTGCTGGGAAGCAGCTCTGTGGAGGAGCTGGGGATCTTGGTGGACAACAAGCTGTCCATAGGCCAGTAATGGCCTGGGGCCCAAGGTTGGTGGCATCCGGGAGTGCCTTAGGAAGAGTGTTGGCAGCAGGTCAAGGGAGATGATCCTGCTCGTCTACTCAGCCCTGGTAGTGCTGCATTTGGAGTGCTGTGTCCAGCTCTGGGCATCTCAGCACAAGAGAGACATGGAGCTCTTGGAGTGGGTCCAGCAGAGGGTGACAAAAATGATTAAGTGACTGGAACATCTCTTACCAGGAAAGGCTGAGGGAGCTGGGCCTGTTCAGCCTCCAGAAGAGACAATTGAGAGGGGTCACCATCAATGTCTGAGTACCTGAAGGGTGGGGTGTCAGGAGATCAGAGCCAGGTTCCAGTGCGAAGCAACAGGACAAGAGGCAATGGGCAGAAATGGATGAGCAGCAGGTTCCACCTGAGTGCAAACTTCTTTACTGTGTGGATGGCTGCATACTGGAACAGGCTACCCAGAGAAGTTAGGGAGTCTGCCTCACAATACTCATTCTTAAGAACCATCTGGATGCAGTCCTGTGCAACAGTGCTCTAGGATGAAGCTATTAGAGCAGGGAAGTTGGACAAGATAACCCACCTGTTCCATGATTAACTTCAGTTAATATTCTGGCCCAATTAGTGGACAAGTCTTGTTTTCTCTCCCTTTCTGATTCCCACTTTTCTAAGGAGAAGCTTATTGCTCAGGATTTAATCCTGAGATTAATGTGATGCATTGGAGTGAGGTAGACCAAACAGATGGTGGTGGGGCTAGCAATCCAGCTATTCAAATAAAATGTGAGAGTGATGATATGAAGAAGCTTGCTCTATCTGTGCAAGCTGCTGAATCCAGTTGTGAACAAGTACAAAAGAAACTTGAGAAGCCTGCATAGAGATTGATGTTGTAGGGAAGGGTAAAACCTCCAGTTGTTTAGTCGTCAGATTAAACTCTTGCATGTCCTTAGTTAATGTTTATTCTGTGACTAAATATGGAGATTGTTCTGCTACAGAGGCTCCTCACTAATATCTAGGAGAGATCTTCAATCTCATTCTTTCCAAGTAACATCAAGAAGGAATTGTATAAAAGGTATGCTTGATCACCCTCTTCTAGAGAAGCTCACATGAACTTCTAAACATTTTTTCAGTCCAGTGAGTTGTAGTAACTTTACAGTTTAATTAAAAATAGGCTCTCCTCAAGGTCCATTTCTGTAACAAATCAAGATAATGCCAGGAATGTATTAAGGAGAGTGTCACTTGGAATGCTCTTGATGGCAAGCAGCTGGCAATCTCTGTGGCTCTTTCTCTAAAAGCGCAGTTCATCACAGTTACTTGCAGTATACTTTCCTGTAACTACTGTGCTGTTTTTTGATTAGGAAGTCATTATGACTTACTGTAGCATATAGGTGTAGCCAGAGCACAGCCACTTTCTGTCTAGTCAATATTTTCCTGCCTTTTTAAAAAATTTTATTATGAAACTTGCCTAAGCTAAGTGTATTTACCCTTGAAACCTGCTGTACTACTGCTGTGTAACAGTAAAATATCATTGAAAATTATGTAAAAACACAGACCTGTGTTTGTTTTCTTCCCTTCTTTCTCCACATCTTACATACTTGGGTGCAAAGTGAATTGTGTTAACATGCATTGTAGGTGACCCTGGGATTTTGTAGATTTCCCACTCTGGTTTGTGAAAAGCGGGTTGCAGGTGTTTTTTGAAGTAGTCGAAGTTACATGTTGTATTGTCCAATTTGGAGAGAGAAGTGGGACCTGTGAGGACTTCAGGTAGCTGTGTTTGCTGTGGGGCCTCCTACCAGGGACATAACTGTTGATCCTGCAATTGTATACTCCTCAGTTCAGTAGCAGTAAGCTACTGTTTTTCATGTTAAGATATCAGTGATCTTAATTCTTTCATATATATCTTCTGCTGAATTAATGCAAGATGACTCAAGAAGTGGAATATGCAGCTGTGGTGGTGTTCTCTCACGTGCCTGACCTGCTGTGTGGAGCTCCCAGAAGCAGAGGTGGCCTTTTGTAAAGAGTTGTGGCTGGTTCTGGTATGTGTTGTTTCTCCTCCTCCAGCATTCACTAAGCCAACAGGACGCTGGTAAGGCTGCAAAAGCCAGAGCCACTGGTTATGTTGCAGGACTGTTTCTACTCTGTTCTTAATGTCTCCTAGTGCACAATACTGCAAAACTATATTCTGTGTGAAAAATAAGAGTGCATTTAATTACCAGCAGAATTAAGCACAGTGTTTGATTTGTTCGATTTCAATTATTTGCTTCTGGGTATGGGTTCGTTAAATAGATGTGTGTATTTTGGAGTAGGTATTTGGTGAAAGTCAGGTTGTAGGCATTAAGCTAGAAGTATTTAGAAGATGTCTGACTCGAGTAGTATTACAGGACTGTTATCCAGTCTCTTTCTCCTTTATCACTTTGCAGCGGTGTTTCAAAATTTCTCATAGTGGCATCCATCAGGACAGAGGATAGTGGGTCAAAGCAAAAATACAGTCAATAGGCAAATCAAGTCAGAGGTGCTTGGTAGCTCCAGCACTGGAGAGGGGGCTGTAACAGAAGAACACAGGTGTATTCAGTCTAACAAGTGCTCCAAGCAGGAAAGGATTAAGCAGATGGGCATGATGACGGTGGAATATACTTCAGTATAACACAGCCGTAAAGCATTGGTTGCAGGAGATGTCTGGGGAGACTGATGAAGAATTACACGAGCAAGATCTGATATGTGCAGGGGAAAATCCTAGAAAGCCAGAACAGTGATGATGAACTTGCACAATGGATCATGCAACAGTTGCTGTTTGAGGCAATTTCCTTCTACTTCAATTCATTCCCGTGTGTTTTTGCCCTTCTTTTTTTAGCTTGCATACAGCTGTTCCTTAGCATTGAAGAATTCAGTTCTGAAGCCTCTGTAAAGACATGTCACATCTTGTCTGTCTGTGGTTGATAAAGAAGCTGTCATAAACAGCATTGAGGAGCTAGACTGCAGTAGAAATGTCAGAAAAGAGCTGGGGAGGTATACCAACTCAATAATCAAGGAGTTGTATCTTTATCAAAAATTTTGAAGTATAAAGCTTTATTTTCTAAACTTCCTTACTAAGTCTGGTATTTCATTACTTGCATTGATTTCCTTAGAAAATGAAGGTGGTGTTGGCAGGACTCCGTTTAAAAAAATGTTGTCTGGACACAGGTCTTGCATTTACTTACCTATTTATGCTGGTAACAGTGGCAAATCTATAAGATTGCGGGAGAAGTGATACTTTTTAGGAAAAACTGGACTGTTCTCGTGAGCTTAAGGGGAATGCATTATGTACTCTGAGAATACCGTTGTTCTGGTCCATGTTCTAGAATGTATTTCATCTGATAAACTGGAGAATGGTATTGCATGTTAAGTGGAAGACTGTGCAAAGAGTTGTAATCTAGTGAGTTCATAAAGTGCAGTAATTAGCTGATCTTAGAAGTTGATTGCTGGTTTGCCAGGTGATTTTTCTGGAGTCTTGTGTTTGTTAATTCTTTCTCTGTTTATGCTGGTTAATGGTGTAGCACAAGTATATCCTCTGTTTTACTGTTGGTGCTTTTTCTAAGGGTCATTTTAAAGGTGTCAGTCCTTCCACAAGATGCATGGGTGATATGTAATCTTTTTATCCCAACATTCATCTGGATTATAGCACAACACAAGTTGGAAACTTGACTAAAAATAAAAAACACTGAACCAAAAAAGTATTAAAAGGACCTTGGTCTGAGAAATAAGGTCTTGTGTATTCCTTAAGGGTCTCTTCTGCTTTTTCTCATTGCCTTATCTTGCCTGTTAAGCAGTGTTGCTGTTGACAAAATTGTGGAAGGTAAAAGTTGATGTGTAGGTGTACCATAATGTATTCCAGTACCTGAAAATGCTCTTGAATGTTAATGAAATACAGTATAAGTGAACACTATTTGTCATTACAGGTGGAATAATAGGATGACATGGAAACCTCTCAATAGATCTTTCTGTATTTGCAGGAAAACAGAAAAACACAGATGTGGTGTATTCTTCTTTTGTTCAGTGCTGTTTTCATTGACTGGAGTTGATGCTAGTGGTTAATAGCCCTCTACTGCATACTTTTTTTAATATATTAAAAACTATTAAAGGTACTTAAGTTGTATTAATGACTGAAATTATTTAGATTGGCAAGCACCTCACGAGATATTCTAGTTCAATCCTTAGTTTAAAGCAGGGTCAACCTGGAGCAGACTGCCCCAATCAATGTCCAGTTGGGTTTTGGATGTCTCCTACTCTGCCCAGAGAATCTGTGTTCTCTGTGGGCATTGTTCTGTGCTTGTCAGTGTTCGCTGTGGGAATAAGTTCTCATATGTTTAAATGTATGTTTTCCTGACTCTGGATAACTCTAAAAAGAGTGTCTCAACCTTCTTTAGTCCCCTCCATCTGATATTTATATTGGTCTTACCAGTAAAGAGCAAGGCTAAAGATAGACAAACTTCTTCCATGTCTATTGTCACCAGATTCTGTGCCCCATTCAGCAGGAGGCCCACATTTTTTGTAGTCATTCTTCTGCTTTGCTCTTTCCAGACAGCATTCTTAAGCTAACATGTCTCTAGCAATGGTGATAAGTTGTATTAACTTCAGCAGTTTTAAAGTACACATTGTATAATCAATCAGCTTGCTAGCAGTTTAAAAAAATGCACAGAATTATTTTTGCTCCCTCTACATTAAGATATAGGTGCTTGATTTTTAAGAGTTTATGTGACTGGCTGGTTTTAGTTCTGCTTTTCACACTCTTAACAAAAAGAGCTATGAAGTAAAGAGCTACAAAATTTCTGTGATATACTGAAAAGTTAACGTGCTTTTCATCTTATATAAGAGTAGTTAATATCCTTATGTTTAAAGATGCAACTTGGGCTTAAATAGTGGGTTTAAACTTGGGTTTAAAATAATGTTACCCGGTGAGTATTTATTCCTTTTTTTTTTCTCATGCGGGATGTTAGGCTGTAGTTGGAGACTTAATATGGTGTAGAGTGAACGGTTGTGTATTCTTTTTTGATTTAGTGTTTTATTTGTAATCTACCTTCCCTATTGTGAGTTGTGTGACAAGGATGCAGTACTTAGAGATCTGCTTTTGGAAAAGCTTTGGATGTGCAGTACTAGCTAAGTTCTTGTTATGAGGACTTGCCTCAAGAAATGTGTCTGATTGGTCTACATGAAGTTCTTTTTGACCTTGTCAGAAAGCAGATAACTGTTAAATATGTCTAGAGTTTGATTTTGAGCCCAAATCGTCAGTGGAAAAACCTTGCACTACCTTAAACAGTTGTTTAGATGAAAAAAAAGACAACTTCTGTGTTTCAGAGGAGTAAAGTACACTATTTGTCATCAGCAGTGTCTTCTAATAAAATGGTGAAGTCTGAAGACAATTGATAGCTGAGTGAATTTGTACTAACTAGGCTTGTTGTCTGATACAATATAAGCTGTTGCTAAATCTCAAGGTACATTTTTTTGCCACAGCTGTCTCTTCATAATTTTTGCAGCCTTTGACTGAAAATGTTTTGGGGGTAAGAGGTCTTCTATCTGCATAAGCTTGTTAGAGGAGCTCATTTCCAGTGTGTTCAAGCTTTATTGCTAACATAATCCTTCAAGCTCTAATCTGCATGCAAGACTGCTCGAATTGTAGTGGAGCCTGAAGTTATACTAGGTGGTTCTTATTTAGAGAGATGGCTGTTTTCTTTCATTAGTTTGTGTTCTAGTTAAGAGCTTGATGGAAGAAATCCTGATTTTTAATATTCCTTGAAAATTGTGTCTTCATGGTGGCATTTACCTTTTCTATTTGTGTTTGACCTCAAGGATGCTACATTATGGCGGTCTGTGAACGGATGTACCAGTAAAAATCACAGATAATACTAAAAGCACAAGTAATTTTCTTGTTACAGAAATAGCTAGGTATCTTTTCTGAGCCAGTGCTCTAGTATCATGCCTCTATTTTTGACAAACTCAAGCATTTTATCATCTTAAATTAAATGAATTCTAAATAAAGGACAAAAATACTACTGATGAGACTAGAAATAAACTTCCACAAGTCTTTGAGCTCAGCAAGAAGGTTTTGTAGTACTTGTCAAAGTCACCCCTGTAAAAATCATAAAATGATTTGTATTGGAAGGTACCTTAAAGCTCATGTTGATAAAACCCCACTGCCATGGGCAGGGGCACTTTTTACTACACGAAGTTGCTCAGTGCTTCATCTATGAGCTTGGCCTTGAACACTTCCAGGGATGGCAACCTGTGCCCTCTGGGCAACCTGTGCCGGTGCCTCACCACCCTCACTGTGATTTCTTCCTAATATCTAATCTAAACCTACTCTCTTTCAGTTTTAAGCTATTTCCCGTTGTCTGGTATCTACTTGTCCTTGTAAAAAGTTCATCTTTTTAGTAGGCTTCTTCTAGGTACTGGAAAGCTGCAGTTAGGTCACCCTAAAGCCTTCTCTTCTCCAGGCTGAGCAGTCTCAGTTCTCTTAGCCTTTCTTTGTAAGGAGATGTCCTCCCTCCATCCCTCTGACAAATTGTGTGGCCCTAGTCTCAACTCNGGGCTGTTACTGTGTGCTGATTTTGTCTGGGATCGAGTTAATTTTCTTCACAGTGGCTGGTATGGAGCTGTATTTTGTACTTGTGCTAAACACAGGGTTGATAACACAGAGATGGTTTTGTTTTTGGTGAGCAGGGTTTACACAGAGACAAGGCCTTTTCTGTTCATGCTGCCACTCTGGTGAGGAAGTTGGAATGCAGGAGAGCTTGGGGGGACACACCACGGGACGGTTGACTCAAAGTGACCAAAGGGATATTCCCGACTGTATGACATCCTGTTCAGTATATAAAGCTGGGTGACAGGGAGGATGTTTGTAGTTACAACTTTANCAGGGCTGCTCTTGATTTGTTCATTCCCCAGCTTGTGTTGTTACCTGGGTTTGCTGTGACCCAGGCGCAGCATCTTGTGCTTGTTCTTGTACCTTGGTCTTGTTAACTCTCATAAGATTCCCACTTTATGACCTTGTCCAGGTCCCTCTGGATGGCATCTTGCTCTATTTTGACAAGTTTAGCCATTGAGAGGTGAGTGGAAGAAAATGGTACGGCATACCAAAGGCATGATGATTAGAAATGTCTTTATATCTCCAGAAAGACTTTACAGAAAGTACCGTAGTTTCTGGGCTGTTACTGTGTGCTGATTTTGTCTGGGATCGAGTTAATTTTCTTCACAGTGGCTGGTATGGAGCTGTATTTTGTACTTGTGCTAAACACAGGGTTGATAACACAGAGATGGTTTTGTTTTTGGTGAGCAGGGTTTACACAGAGACAAGGCCTTTTCTGTTCATGCTGCCACTCTGGTGAGGAAGTTGGAATGCAGGAGAGCTTGGGGGGACACACCACGGGACGGTTGACTCAAAGTGACCAAAGGGATATTCCCGACTGTATGACATCCTGTTCAGTATATAAAGCTGGGTGACAGGGAGGATGTTTGTAGTTACAACTTTAGTCTTCCCAAGTAACCATTACACGTGATGGTGCTCTGCTCTCCTGGAGATGGCCAACTTAGCTTTTGTGATGCAGATAGGAACTCCTGTGCTTTAACAGGTTTTGATTGAAATAGTTTTCTTTTGAGTACGAGAAACCGCAAATACCTGGTATCTATTTCTGTGGTAGAAGATGGTGATGAATAGAAACATAGAAGACAGGTTGAACCTCTTTCAGAGTAAGTCTACTTACTCTTACAGCTTGAGGAAAACAGGTCCAGTGAGCACATCCAAACTTTCATGACTCTTTCTCTTAAGTCTTAAGCTTGGAGAAGAACTGGCCATCTGTTTTAGGTTGTTTATAACTGTCAGTGTTTAAATAACTGCACTGTGTGCCAAAATTTTGAGTCCTGTGTACCAGTTGAGCTGAGCAGATACAAAGAATAGAAACAGAATCAAAAGCAATCTGTACAAAAATGAAGCGTTATGAGCTAAAGAAAAGTTACTATTTTGTGCCTTATGCCCATTAACACTTCCAATAAGTTTGAATCATTCATTATGTGAGATTTCCTGGTTGTGAGACAGTGTTACCCCTGTATGACAGATTGTGCTGAGGAGGAAGGTGAGGGTTTAACTCAGTGAGGCAATGGATTGAAAGAAATTAAAAATAAACAAACTTGAATGCCAGTGGAATACTCGATGCATGAAACGGACTCTAAAAATGAATGTAATAAAGGGATTGGATAGGGTGGTAATTTGGGAAAAGTGAAGTTGATGTGGCATGTTTAACACACCCTGGCATGGTT